>LPNX010023248.1:12783-24630 GCA_001517045.1 Pseudotsuga menziesii | reverse complement strand
TAAGCTATAAGATTTAGATTCTTATAATGATAAAAATGTGAATGATTTTATTGCACTACTTTTACATTTAAATGGATAGCAGGGTAATGTGAAGTTATCGCATGATGTTAGTCATAAAGAAAATGGGAATTCAAGTCACAACTTGACGATGTTTTTATGCAGACGAGACTTTAAAATGATAGGCGATGTAAGATGATAAATTCACTATATTTAATCCTAATTAAAATAGAGCTAAAAAGTACTTAGTAGGCTTGTGTTCTGAAAGGCTTATGTCTATTTCTATGATGATAAGTAGCGCTTTAATTATTATGATAATAATAGTATTAGATTCTTATGTCTAAGGAAGAGTTATGAAACAATATCATGAGATCTTTTAAGAACTAGAAATTACTTAGAGTAAAGTTAGAAGGAGGTTATATCTATCTTAAAAATCTATCTGATAAAAGATAACATAAGAATGAAATTTATAACCCTTATGACATGAATATTAAGTAATATCATTTTGTGGATCAAGTAAAAGAAAACATTACTTTACCTTGCAGGATCCTGAGTCTTCTAAGCAAACTTTTACTCTAGCAGTACTTTAAGCAGAAATAAATATATTTGGTTTAATGCCTTAATAAAATTTTACAAGGTCAAGATTTACCTTTCAAGCCTGTAAAGATCTAGAAATCCAGATACGTTAGCAATCGCTAAGTAAGCCCGAGCTAGAAAATGACTCCTCACCTACTTGACATTCAAACCATCAGTACAGTTAAAAATTCGAATGCAGATTACTTACATCACTTATCAAAATTAAAACAACATTAATATATATGTATTAAGTGTAATGATTATTGTTATTCTTCTATTTCATTTCTCCTATTAGATGCTAGCAATTATCTAACTGCAGCTGTAAACATTTCATGTTATCTCAAAATTTTAAATTTTTATGAAAATTTGGGGTTTTGACATGTGGTATCAAAGCACAAGGTTCAAACACTAGGCCTTGATGAAGCCCAACTAGGTTTATGAAACAGTAAATTCAATTATTATGCTGATGTATTTTATTTTAAATGTTATTCAACAGAGAAATTATTTTCTGAAGTTTAACAAACTGGTATGGAAAGGCCGGAGGAATATGCAAAGGAGGAATCTCCATTTACTGAACCAGACAACTTACCAAGAGATCCTATAACAAAGGATTTAACTACCAATTCCTCAGAACTGTTACAAACTGTAAAAGACCTAAAATCTGAAATGGAACCTATAAAGTGAGAGAATGAAAGGATTATGAGGGCTCTGGTGGAGCTGAATTAGATCCTAACAGAAAAGTTACAAACTGAGGGTAGGGGTAGAAGAATTGAATCAGAAGATACAAGTCATCAACGCAAATTTAAAAAGATGAAATATACTAAAAATGAAAGCAGTTCATCTTCAGAGGTGTTTGGTGAACAACAAAACTACTATTCTACTAGTGATAGTAGTGATGATAACCATTACACTAAAAAGAGGAAATACAAACCTTGTGAGGAAATTTCTGGGGAATTTAAAAAGATAAAACTACCAACATTCAATGGAGAGACTAAGAAGGGGGAGGAAGTGGAATGCTTGTTATCTGGGATGAAGAAGTATTTCCAGATATATAACTATTCTAACCAATTAAAGGCTAGAATGGATATCTACAATCTCTTAGGAAAGGCTGACATTTGGTGGCAGGACTTAAAGATAGTTAAGGGAAGAAAAGAGAAGAATGTAAATTGGAGTACCTTCAAAAGGTATTTTAAAAATAAATTTCTATCTAAGCAATACTATGAAGAGAGAGAAAAAGAATTTTATGAGCTTAAATTAGGATCAATGACAATGAAAGATCTAAGCAACAAGTTTTTAAGTCTACTTAGGTATGTGCCATACCTTGTAGATGAGAAACCAAAGGTACAACAATTCCTCAGCTGTCTACCTTATCATATTAAGGACAGGATTGAATATGACAATCCAAATACATTGGAAGAAGCTATGAGGAAAGCCAACTTCTGTTTTGAATAGAATCGGAAGAAGGAAAGTATGGCCAACTGGAAGGCCAAGAAGAATAATAACCAGTATGATCAAAAGAAGAAAGAATTTGTGCCCAACAGAAATTCTAAGAATAATAAGGCCAAAAAATTTTCTAACAAAAATTTCCCAAGAAATAAGAATAATTCACCAAGCAATCAGAATAATTCTAAGGGTAAAGAATTTTCTAATAACCATGGTAATTATACCAAGAATTTTTGAGCACAAAGAACCTATAAAGTGATCTGAGTGTAATGGCCCACACTATGCTTCAGTCTGTCCTAATCAGAAAAAGACTATCAGTAATATTCATACCATACATGAGGACATGACTGTTGGAGAATTAGTAAGGACTATGCCCAGAATCAATGTAGCATTGGAGAATTGACAAGCAGAATATCAAACTTCCATGGTGGAAGTAGAAGGTATGATAAATCAAACCCCTGTAACTATTTTAATTGATCATGGAGCTACTCTTAGTTATATTGCACCTAAAATGGTAGAAAAATGTAAGTTATCTATTGAAAAATTTGAAAAATCTTGGTTGGTTCAGTTAGCCACTAGTGCTAAAAGGAAGGTAACTTGTTTTGTAAAAGGATGTGCAGTAGTTATGGATCATTTTGAAATTGTTATAAAGATTTTTGTATTGTCTCTTCGTTCTTATGATTTACTGATCGGTATGGATTGGTTAGAACAACATAGGGTAATTTTAAATTTTTATGATAAAACCTTCACATGTTTAAACAGTGATGGAAAACCAATAAGTGTGAAAGGAATTCCTAGGAAAACCACCATAAGGCAGATTTTTGCTCTACAGCTTAAAAGAGCTATTAGGAAGGGTTATAAAGCTTATGCAGTAACAATAACTTATGAGGAGAGTCTAATTAAGATGGATAAATTAAAATTGGAATACATACCAGTCTTAAGAGAATATGTTGATGTATTTTCGAAAGAAACTCTTGGACTACCTCCGAAAAGGGAAATGAATTTTACCATTGAGATGGTACCTGATGCAGTACCTAGCTCAAAGGCCCCTTATCGAATGAACATAATTGAACTTAATGAATTAAAATCTCAACTAAAATAACTTATTGATAAAAAGTACATTCGACCTAGTGTGTCTCCCTAGGGGCACCTGTCATCTTCGTTAAGAAAAAGGATGAAAACATGCGACTTTGCGTAGATTACTGTCAGTTGAATAAGATGAACATTAAAAATTGATACCTATTGCCTCACATAGATGATCTATTTGATCAACTACATGGAGCCACGGTGTTTTCAAAAATAGATTTAAGGTCTGGATATCATCAAGTTAGGATTAAAGATGAAGACATCTTTAAGACAGCTTTTAGAACTCGATATGGTCATTATGAGTTTGTCATTATTCCATTCGGGCTTACTAATGCCCCAGCTATTTTCATGTGTTTAATGAACAACGTTATGCATATGTATCTAGATAAGTTTGTGGTCGTGTTTATCGACGATATTTTAATCTATTAAAAAACTGAAGAAGAACATAAAGAACATTTAAAAATTGTTTTGCAAGCATTACAAGATCATCAAATCTTTGCAAAGTTTAGTAAATGTGATTTCTTCAAGGATAAGATTCAGTACTTAGGTCATGTGGTGACCAAGGAAGGGATTTTAGTAGATCTTGAAAATATAAAGGCGATCGAAGATTGGCCGGTCTCTAAGGATGTAACTGATGTTTGATCTTTCATGGAAATTACCGGTTACTACCGGAGGTTCATTGAAGGTTTTGCGAGGATTGTAAACCCGATAACTTCTTTGCAGAAGAAGGGAAAGAAGTTTGATTGGAATCATAAATGTGAGGAAAGCTTTAAAAAGTTAAAAACTTTATTAACCAACGCACCTATTTTAAGAATAGTTGATCTAAATCAAGAATTTGTAGTGTGCACTCATGCCTGTAATGATAGTTTAGGCGGTGTTATAACTCAAGAAGGACATGTTATTGCCTATGATTCTAGAAAATTAAAAATTCATGAAATAATTATGCAACTTATGATCTGGAATTATCAGTTGTTATACATGCTCTAAAGATGTAGTGACATCACCTAATTGGCAGAAAATTTATTTTAATGACTGATAATAAAGGATTAAAGTATCTGTTAGATCCACCTAATCTAAATTCAAAAAAAACTAGGTGCTAGCTTTTCTAAGTGAGTATGATTTCGAAATTCAACACATTAAAGGTAAAGAAAATAAAGTTGTTGATGCATTAAGTAGAAATTCAAGGCTGAATTTTGTAGTAGTTATTAGCACATATACTATAGATTTGGATGAACAGCTTAAAGCAGGAATAGAACAAGATGAAATTTACCAAAATTTACAAGCTAAAACTAAAGAAAATCCAATAGAAAGCTGAAGTAAAGGGTACAATTTGAATGCCAAAGAATTTTTACTGTATAAAGATAGAATGTATGTACCTAACGTACCTAAAGTCAAGCTGTTAATTTTGGATGAAATCCACAAAAATCCATACTCAGGTCATCTAGGCTATCAAAAGACTATAAATATGTTAAGAAAATAATATTTTTGGCCAAATATGAAGACTGAAGTAGTGGAATATATTGCTAGGTGTTTTTAATGTCAGCAGGTGAAAACTGAACATCAAAACCCATCTAGATTATTTCAGCTGTCACCCATTCCTAACTGGAAATGGGAGATAATCAGTCTCAATTTTGTTACTGGACTGCCTAGAAATCATAATTTAAATGATTTTATCATGGTAGTAGTCGATAAGTTAAGTAAATCAGCTCACTTTATACCTGTTAAAACTACATATAAAGCTGCAAACATAGCTGATATCTTTTTAAAACAATTTTTTTGATTGCATGGAATACCAAAAGTCATCATCTCAGATAGAGATCCTAAATTTATAGGAAACTTTTGGAATTCTGTGTTTAAAGGATTAAACACTACATTAAATTTTAGTACTTTGTTCCATCCTCAAACAGATGGACAAACTGAAAGAGTAAACCAAGTACTAGGAGATTTATTAAGAATGTATGTGAAATACCAACCAAGTAAATGGGAGGATTATTTGCATCTGGTAGAATTTGCTTATAATAATAATTATCAGACAACATCCAGATTTAGTCCTTTCAAAATTTTGTATGGAAGGAAATGTAATACTCCTATGTCTTGGAGTAATCCGGTGGATAGATTGGTATTAGGTCCTGAACTGTTAAAGGAAATGGAAGAAATTGTAAAGCAGGTACAAGGTAATCTGAAGGTTGCACAGGATCGATAGAAAAGTCAATCAGACTTAAAAAGAACTCCAAATGAGTTTCAGGTAGGTGAACATGTGTTCATCAAGGTAAGGTCCAAAAAGAGCTCTCTAAGATTGGAGAGTTATGCAAAACTAGCACCTTGTTACTGTGGTCCATTTGAAATTTCGTCCAAGATTGGACACGTAGCTTATCAATTAGCATTAACACCAAATTTAAGAGTACATAATGTTTTTCACATTTCTGTATTAAAGAAATATGTTCATGATGCTACTCATGTTGTTAACTGGAATGATGTACAGGTGGAACCAAAAGGAGATTTTCTGGTGGAATCGGACTGTATCCTCGGGAAGAGGGAGATCACACTTCGGAACCGCGGCATTGGACACATGAAGGTGCAATGGAATCACCTTAGTCTAGAGGAAGCCACCTGGGAATTGGAAAGTAATATGCGAGATACATATCCAATTCTTTTCCAGCAGAATTCTGAGGATGAAGAATAAATAACATCGAGGATGATGTTTTGTTCAAAGGGGGTGTGTATGTCACATGCCCCAATTTTGCAAAAGATATATTATCCTATTTTATTTTATTTAAAGACAATATGTTAAATTTTATTCTAATTTGTAATTGATGACTCAGCAGAGTCAAGGATATTAAATGTAATTCTGAATATTTTAATTATAAATAAATAAAGGTGGAGACAATAGCTTAGGAGAGCTGTTAAAAGAGTGTTTACTGGTCAAATTGGTGGAGGATACTAGGTGGAGAGAAAATAGACAAGTGGCAGCATCCTAAAACCTCTTCCAACTGTTGTAGGTGGCAACCTCCCTACATTTGGGGTCATGATCCCCCAAGAAAGTGGGATCAGAGCAGGTGGCTCATTTAATGACAACTAACCCAAAAAGACCTATGCAATCTTTATAAAAATGCCCATTGAAGAGAGATGANACCTAGGCAATCTTTATAAAAATGCCCATTGAAGAGAGCTGAGGCTGCTCATTCTAGAGAAGTGATCATTCAGGTGAATGTACTTCAGAGAAATTCAATGCCAAGGGAATTTGTGGAAAGAGTTTGAGGGGTTAATTGCTAAGTGATCTAGTGCAGCTTTTTAGCTGAAGGATATTACTTATGAGTACAAAGTGATTACTAAGTCATTGGACTAGTCTATTGTTTGCTTGCTCGGAGACTAGGAACAGGCTCAGGGGTCCTGAGGAAGCATTGTTTGAGTGCTCTCCAGGATTTTGGTAGGGAGNAGTGATTACTAAGTCATTGGACTAGTCTATTGTTTGCTTGCTCGGAGACTAGGAACAGGCTCAGGGGTCCTGAGGAAGCATTGTTTGAGTGCTCTCCAGGATTTTGGTAAGGAGGAATGGCGTCCTAACACTGTTGTTGTCGATCTTAATCAGGTTCTACATTATATTGTGTTACTATGTTAGATAGTAAAATGTTAGTCTGACTAATTAATGAATGTTAAATGTTTTAGTTGTGAACTGTTAGAGTTAGATATCTTTTAGTGTATTGAAAGAATGAATCTGAAATAGATGAAAAATAATTCTAACCTGTGTTTTTCCACATCTGGAAGGACCAGACCGTACTCCAACATAGGCAGAGTGTTTAGAATATATGAAGGAAATAATAAGACACTAAAATGAGTAGATGTAATATGCATTTCATAATAGCAAGTAAGTTATTGCAGTATGTAGGATAATATCAAAAGACCAATAACCTGGTTATTTATGTTCTTTATTTATATAAATATACTGATCATGAAATAACAGTATTCCATTACAGGTTGAATAATTATTAGGTTAATAAAATACCCTAGTAGATAAGACATTATGTTTATATACAGTACATTATTCTTTCTTTATTTCAAATCAAAATATGCAAAAGGATAAAATGTGTTATGTTATCAATATATTATTTTATGTTTTAACTATTTGCAAATATAGTAGAAAGGATACAGGTAAACTACTTTAGTACTTTCAGATAAATGGAGAAATAAACTATAATTACTTAGTTAATTTACTTATAATGTTAACTAAACTAAGACAACGATTACTATAAACAAGAAGGGTTTTATGGAATGTAATTATCATTTATCAAGAATAGACTAGTTACTAGATGGATGTTTACAAATAACTCTAATAAAATTCTTGCTAGCATTTCAGTAAAAATAATAAGAATAGGATTACAACTAACATTAAAATTAAGTACCTATTTAAGAAAGAACTGTTTTAAATTCAGCAATAGGTTATACCTGTAAAGATAATCTACAGGGTCGAAACCCTAAATTAGAAATCATTATTATTAAATAAAATACATAAGCTACAATCCAATTATTTGGTATGTTTATATATAAACAATTAGTTTATGAGAGACTATTTATACAATCCTTAAGAACAGATAAAAGAACTGATATTTAATGATCACTCACAGTTTTCACAACACACGTGTACATTAATTAAAACAAGTTTAATAATTAACAGTACTTATTAAATAATAAACTAATTGAAAGATTTATGTAAACGGGGGTCTCATTCAAGAAACCCTAGCTCGAAATTTCTGAGTCAGCAAGTAAAACAGTGTTATAATATGACTGAGTGACAGTCTTTAAACCATTAACAATATTTTCATACAAAATAGATAATACACAGTAAAAATTAAAATTAGATAGTCGAATAGGTTAAAAACCCTAGTTTACAGAGTCATAATAATAGCATTAAGATAAACTGAGTCTGAACTCGAAGGAAATCCCTGTGTATTTCTTGACAGGCCGTAAGGCTTTAAACATAGTCAATGTACAAAAAAACCAGCTCTGAGCCGGTGCACCCATATTGTGACATGGGTTTAATAAAAAAAACTATAGACTATGTAACAAAACCTATAGTATTGTAGAAAAACCTTTTAACACGAGAAAAGATCATTTACAAGTCACGGCTTGAGCCGGAGTTACCCTACTGTAAGAGAGGGTTTAAACAAAACCAAAACTAATAAACTGAAGAACAACAACCCAATACTGGGTAAAACATGCCATAAACTCTTCCAACTGTAAACTTTCCCCCAAGGCATGCACAAGTAGGGAGATCCATTTGGTAACCAGGGCTTACCGTAGACTAAACGTCGGTCCATTTGAGAAGTGGTTACTATCAATGTTAAGGTTAACTATCCCAACAAAATTGGAAACCGAAATATAATTAAAAAATTGTGTATGGAACTAGATCTATAAATTCTTCATAAGCTTCCAACTTCTTAAAAATGAGGAGTAACCTGTAATATTGGAAACTGAGGTCAAGAAGAAGGAAGACCAATACCAAGAGCATAGCAACCCTCGCATTCACCTGAGAAGGAGGTAGCTGAGTTCGGGTTATCAACTACATTGACAACTGGAGCAAGAGCAAGCCAAGGCAATGGCTAAAACACGACTTCAACACTAAAAATACCAACTATGTAATACAATCCTCATGGATAGCAAGTTTGTTTGCAAAAACCAACTCTTTCATGAGCTATGACTTACATCTCTCACTCTAAACAATGGTTCTTCAAAGAAAATGCACAGACAATGGAGCTGGAGGCAAGCAATTGCGAGCACTCATGGCTGCAGTGAACCCAACGAGGCAGAGACCAAAACTGTCGCTGAATAATGAATTTTATGGTTGCAAGGTAAGACTTATAAGTCACATATTGCATGGCGAGGAGAGTTCCATGTGTACTCAAATATTTTCACTTCACAGTGGGTTCTTATGTATAGTTTCCAACTACAATAATTCGATCCAATTAATTGATAAATCAATTACATTATGCATGTAATGATAATGTATTATCACATAAAGTCAATATCATATTCCAAACGAAGTCAATCCTCAATGATGAACAAGTGGTAAACCATCGTTAATATAATGTCTAAACTTTGCAATTAGATTTGGTAAAGTGTCAGTTTGCATATGGATTCGATGCTTTTGTTTCTCAAATATTTTATTTATGCTTTCAATGCCTAGTTTTCTAAGGAGATTATAACCTTTCAAAACCAAACTTGTAAGAAAAATATTAGGAGGATAGTAGAAATTTGGACAGGATTGTTAATGCCTTATTTGACTTTTCCTTACAACCATGAACTATGATTGCTTAAGCTATAAGACTTAGATTTAAACTAATAAGGTGCATATAGATATAGTAAATTTTATATATAAGAATAGCTCCTATTCTTAAGTGGGATCTACAGTACTAGTTGTACGATATAAAACCTACAAGTACATGATCTTTTAACTCCATAATATTTACCAAAATCTAAGACGAATCGAATCAAGGTAAGTTATAATTTAGAGTTTAGGATAGTAAACTATCTAGGATTTTATTGCACTACTTTTACATTTAAGTAGATAGTAGGGTAATGTGAATTTATCACATGATTTTAGTCATAAAGAAAATGGGAATTCAAGTCACAACTTGACGATGTTTTTATGCAGAGGAGACTTTAAAATTATAGGCGATGTAAGTTGATAAATTCACTATATTGAAGGCTAATTAAAATAGAGCTAAAAAGTACTTAGTAGGCTTGTCTTCTGAAGTGCTTAGGTCTATTTCTATGATGATAAGCAGCACTTTAATTATTATGATAATAATAGCATTAGATTCTTATGTCCAAGGAAGAGTTATGAAACAATATCATGAGCTCTTTTAAGAGCTGGAAATTACTTAGAGTAAAGTTAGAAGGAGGTTATATCTATCTTAAAGATCTATATTATAAAAGATAATATTAGAACGACATTTATAACCATTATGACATGAAGATTCAGTAATATCATTTTGTGGATCAAGTAAAAGAAAACATTACTTTAACTTGCAAGATCTTGAGTCTTCTAAGCAAACTTTTACTCTAGCAGTACTTTAAGCAAAAAGAAATATATCTGGTTTAACACCTTAATAAAATTTTACGGGGTCAAGATTTACCTATCAAGCCTGTAAAGATCTAGAACTGCAGATATGTTAGCAATCGCTAAGTAAGCCCCAGCTATAAAATGACTCCTCACCTACTTGACATTCAAACCATCAGTACAGCTAAATATTCGAATGCAGATTACTTACATCACTTATCAAAATTAAAACAACATTAATCTATATGTGTTAAGCGCAATGATTATTTTTATTCTTCTGTTTCATTTCTTCTATTAGCTGCTAGCATTTATCTAACTGCAATTATAAACATTTCATGTTATCTCAAAATTTTAAATTTTTATGAAAATTTGGGGTTTTGACAAGTACCCTCTCTTGACGATGGTCTTTCCAGAAAATAGCACTCTTCTCATAAGAGTGGTCCTTAATAGATAAGGATGTCCCTACCGATGTTACTCTCGCATGGAGAGTGTACCTACATTCATTTGTATATGTCATAAAATAACACTCACTTAGGAGTGGTCCTAGCTTTGAAGTTCAGTATGTTATACGATGAGTCCTTACGAACGACACGTCCTACATTTAGGTGTGGTAGAGATCTGCAATTGCAGTCGATACTCTTACATGGATATTATGCCTATGTGCACATGTAGATTCCATATTAAAAAATCAGTTGGAGTGTTCCTTGCGGATAATGTAGTCTAGGATGATTCCTAGAAGATAATGTGGTCTTGCATTAATTTGTGTATGATTCAACTGGTGGTTACTATGGACCCTCCTCATCAAGGGGGAGTAGGATGATGAGGTTGCATCATCCTTGGACCTATTCCCTAAATTGTTAGGGATTAATCATCCCACAAAGAGATCATGCTTATTGCAGGTAGTATTGTGGAAAAGGATCATGAAGATAGAAGTGCAATCACAAAGGATTAAGAATATCAAAGTGCTACTGCAAAGGATCAAGAATATCGAAGTGTCGATCGTAGTGATGTTGCAAAGGATCGAGAAGATCAAAGTGCTAATCGAGTGCTTCTGAAAAGGATCGAGAGGATCGAAGTGTTTTTGAAAGGGATTGAGCATATAATATTGTTGCTACAAAGGATCGAGAATATCAAACTACTATTGCAAAGGATGGAGAATATGTAATATCCCAATTTTGACCCCTATTGCATTAAAATTGTAAATGATGTAAATATCGTTATTAAATCAAGGTGAGGAGCTCAAGGCCAAGGCCCCAACATCGATTTAGAATTTTGTGTATCAAAAATTAGAATCCATACCTATGGTTATCATGCTAGCTAGGCACAATTTAAATTGAGACATCATGTAAATGTGCAATTTAATAAAATAATCACAACTAGCTATCTAATGAAAAAAAGAGACGGGGCATGATTTCACAAGGAATAGGGAGGGAAATTATTCAAACCCTTGAGCTAATAGTGTTAATACAAATTTTAATGAGAGAACCCATAAAATATCAGATACCCATTTTGTCTTATGCACCCAATCATTTAAATATTCCAGAAGTTAGTTGAGGTAGTTAATGCCTTGTGAATATAGAGGTATGGAAGTCAATTTAATATTGGGGCAAGCCATTAGTCCGGAAAAATGTGATTTTTCTTATGGGGAAAGAAAACACTCAGAAATCAGTGCCCAAACCCTTCCTTTC
>LPNX010023248.1:0-12255 GCA_001517045.1 Pseudotsuga menziesii | reverse complement strand
GTGTTGCTACAAAGGATCGACTGATCGAGTGCTGCAGAAGAGAAAGACTCAATGCTATAGAAGATGATATTGCAATACTAAAGACATTGAAGACTAACTATTCCAGATACTCATGATTGTTGAAAAATACCTATGATGTATATATGTATCACCTTGATGATGTTGCAGATGATCTCTCTCTCTCATTACTCCTATATTTGATGATGATGTTGTTAGTATAATACCCTTCTCGTTAAGGGGGAGTGTTGAAATATCGTAACTTCAAAGGATATTTTAAATGTATTTTACTTATGCACCTGAAGGGAGATGTATTATTCCTTCATTGGAATTCTATTATTGTAATTGGTCATAATTATAAGTCAGGTCAATTGTACCCTAATGAATATAATATAATACTATTTTTTTAATTTCCTAGGTGAAGTCATCCCATACAATTTAGTCAAGTCGATTTGTTAGGTTAAAAGTCAAGTGACAAAAAGAGTATAAATAGAGGAGTTGTTTTCCTCATTTGAACACACACGCACTTGTGTATAGCTCATAGGGGAGAGAGAGAGAGAGACATATCTACTAGGAGAAGGCGCACCTGTCTGGGGTCTCTTCTTGTACTTTTGATACATCTATATATAGGAAGTGTAAGATCCCCTAATAGACAAACATTTTATGTAATATTATTTTTACTATTTTTTTTTTGAATAAGATTCACAAATGTGGAATATGCTAATTGGTCCTTGAAGGACAAATGTAACTGAAACATTATTCTTGTAATGAAAATATGAATGAGAGAGACAACCAAGTTGAATGAGAAATTAAGCACGCAAATAGTGGGGGACACGAAGGGTCATTCTCAGATAGTTGCACTAGGTGTGGGAAGTCCAATATGGTGCTAGACCCACCCTGGGAAATGAAAATATAGTAAAACATAGATTCTAGGAGCTGTAAAAGACCTAGAATCCAACTATAAAGGGAGCATCACTCAGTATGTTGAGGAGGCTGGATTAGGAAGCTCTTTATGTTAGGTAAGCTGACGGAGACATTGTCTTTGTAAGACAAGGGATTCCTCATTGGATAATTGGAACAAGTTTGGATCTCACCACTCTTGGCATGCATAATTAGCTTAGGGGTGATTGAGGGCAAGGAGAACCATGCCAATATTTAGTTGGGTGGAACGTGGTTGTTCCCTCTTCATTGCGGATTGTTTTGTAAACACGTTCCATCTCTGGGTTTGTTTTTCTAAAAGAATTGTCAAGCTCAAGGTTAATGAAATGATAAATACCAGATTTAGGTTATTGAGGAAAATGTTGCTTAAAATCCAGTATAGGATCATACTCCATTTGATTGACTATGAAATGCATTTGGTAATATGGTCACTCTATGGGATTAATATGGTTAAGTAATGCACACTAATGAGTTCCAGAAATACTAGTTTTTACATGCATAAATGTAGTTAAGGATAGTTATTGCTATGTTGCATGTGCTTAAGAACTAAAACAATGCCTATGTTGCATGTACCCTAATATCTGGAACATGTACTAGTTTCCTTAAGGTATTGGGTTTGGCAAATGTTGATGTGTTATCATTTTAGATCTTACAACTAGTAGTATTGCTACAAAGTAGAATCGCTTGAATGATTGTTCCTACCTCTGATAAAAGGATAAACGCAAATAGTGTGATACTGTGTTGTACAGAGTTATCTGTATGTTGTATGTTTCCCTTGATTGAATAACTCAGTGCCTTTCTATGTGTGTAGGAATGTGTGTATAATGTCGATAAAATGATGAATAACAATGCTAATCCTGTTGATGGGAGCACTGCTCACAAACTGGTATATGGTCATGCCCTATTTTGAATGACTGGGGTTACATTGGGTAGAAAGCTCACTATTGGTATGATACAGCTACTCTGATTGATGATTTTCTTTTAGGTCTTATCATTCTCGAAACAAAAGTACCCATGTTTGGTTTAGGAGTGGTCATGACCACCTTTGGATGCTTATATCATAGAGGGGGTAATATAATTACCCTATTTTACTTCCCTAGAAACTACCTATTGTTATAGTTTCCCAAAAAAAAGATATGACTCCTGCTTGGATGAAAGTCTATGAATTTATTTGTGTATGGCCTCTATGGTTTAGAATCCATGCTTGGTTCTAGGATTCTGATATTCTTCCATTGGTCATGTGACCTCTATAAATAAGGTAGTTGTTGTTTTGTAGTGACTTCTGGTTGTATTATTTCCCCCTACTAAGGTCCAGTTGTAAGGGACCCCCTATAGAAAGTCCAAGTGTTGAATGGGATAAGCTTGAATCCCCTTAATAAAAAACACAACAGGACATTGTAAAAAGTTTAAAGAAGGAAAGATGGTTATCAAGTTATGTGTGTTCCACAGTCTGAAATAAGCACTACAGAAGGTGGAAGATGAAAGGTGGAGAGTCTAAGGGAAAATTCAACGAATGTTAGGATTTCAGCAACCCACAATTTGCATAGCGAAAAGAGGAAAGAAAAAAATGAAAGTTAATTCTTAAGAGTGTTAAGTTTCCATGATCTGTGATCTACATGGAGGAAAGAGGAAAGTGAAAAAGAAAAGTAGAGGTCATCAAAGTGTTCAGTTCTGCAATATGCGTGATGAATAGCAGAAAGAGGAAAGGTTAAGTTAAAGCCCTCAAAGGGTTAAGACTTCCTCATTTCATGATCTGCATAGTGGAAGGAAAGAGTGCAAGCCTAAAGATGATAATATTTCCACATTTTGAAATCCATATAGTGTAAGGCAGAAAGCGGAAAGAAAAGTTAAAACGTAAATTTTTAACATTTCCGTGTCACACGATACACATAGCGGAAGGTGGAAAGAGGAAGTGCGGAAGGCAGAAGGAGAAAAGGTTGTTAAAAGTTCCTTCACACATTTCAGTTTTCAATTTCTGAGTTTTGAAGTGTGGAAGGAGGAAAGCGGAAGTGCGAAAGGTGGGAGGAGGAAAGGCCATTAAAAGTTCCTTTGCACATTTGAGTTTTTGATATCCTTGTTCCAAAGTACGGAAGGAGGAAAGTAGAAGGAGGAAGGTGGAAAAGCTATTAAAAGTTCCTTCGCACATCTAAGTTTTTTTATTTATGAGTTCCAAAGGGCGGAAGGTAGAAAGAGGAAGTGTGGAAGGAAGAAGACCAAAAGGCCATAAAAATTTTCCATAGGACATTAGGTTCCTGATTTTCGATTTCCAAGGTCAGAAATACGGAAAGTGAAAGTATGAGAGGTATAAGGAAGAAGAGCATTTAAATGGTTCTATCTCTCAGTATGTTTCCATCTCTTGATTTCTAAGGTTGGAGGGGAAAAAGAGGAAGTGTAGAACGTAGAGTGTGGAAATTCAGTTTCTGTGCGGAAACACCTCTTTTGGTTACACAGGTAGATTTAATTACAAAAGGTTGATTATTCTTGTGGGTTTCCATGTTGGTTATCTTCTTCAATCTTAAGGATGAATGTTTACGAACATTATAGCCATCTATTATGCAAAAGGAATTATATGTGCAAATTTTTTTATATATGCATTTTTTATAGAGGTTTCTGGGAGACATTACATATGCTACAAGAGATACATGTTTCAACCCTGTCACCCTTTGGGAACATCTAGTTCCGATGCATTGAAGAGAAACCTTGTTCTAACCATACATGTTTTGTTTGGAATGTTTAAAACAGAGCCATAGGTTTCAACCCTATATCATTTTTGGAACATCTAGTTCCATTGGGGAAAACTAAGGTAATAACTACCATTTTCTATATGATAACCATCTTTTGATCAATGAGTCCTTGTTATGTACTCTAGTTTTGTTTTTGTATTAAATGGATGAATTATGACCAAAGTATTCTAATTGGTGTATATAATGGATGATGAGTTGATTGATGTATTACTAGGGATTCTTGTATGGTAATCAATGCATGTATGGGTGTTCTCGGTGGACATTGCATGATAGATAAGGACTCAGGAGGTAAGGTGCAATAGATTGATAAACAGGTATGCACAAGGGTCATTGTATGAATGATTTTGTTAATGGATAGTGGATTCTTGGATAAATTCTGAGAAGGCTTATGCTTGGGTGTTGAGGTGATAAGTGATAGGCTGTTATGGCCCTTCTGTTTCTTAGGTAGATAGCAACATTGAATATAATTAGATGGCTATACTATAGGAATATGCATATGAAGTGTGTATATGCACACCATTTCTCATCATACAAAATTGAATTGTGAAAGTATATTAGAAACGTTATTGCATACCATATCAAGGATGAGGAAGAGAAGACACAATAAAAATAAAGTACTAGAAGTACTAAATGTGTTAGCACTTGTGCTAAATTATGAATACTTCTACACAAGGAATCTACAATAATTCCCCTTCAAAGACCCAAGGCCAATGAAAAATAAGGGGTAGATTCAAAAAAAATTATGTCTTATGACCTAGAGGCACGCAGAAGGGGGTTTGAGGTTTGCTTGGGAGGATTATTCCTAAGAATGATGGTTGAAACAATAATAAATCCTTTGACACAGCCTAAAAATGTGCCTAAGTATGAAATATCAGATCAAGGATAAAGTCTAGGCAAGAATGAATAGTGGGGATCTAAACTGCAAAAGAGATCAAGGGCTAGAATTCATTTCCTCCCAAGGAAAATTGGGAGAAGGAGTGCGGAAAAGGTTAAAGCTTAGTTATGAAAGTGGAATCATGACTTGTCCCTTCCATGTTCTAGGATCCAACAACTCACAATGAATCTACCTTAGATCAACAATGAGGAAGGGTGCAAAGGGCATAGAAAGAAAACCCAAAATTTTCAGGTATAAAAGGTTGAGCTTCCTCCTTGTGTGATTCACTAGATCAAATGGTCAAGAAGATTCATGAGTAGACCAATGGTGCGAAAAGAAAAAAAAGGCGGGAGTGGAAAGGAAGAAGAAGAAAAGTAAAATTTATGGGTTGCAAAATTCAAAAAATCGACTTCCTTTTTCCGCAATCCATGAGATATACAGTTCATATAGATCGCACACAAATCAACGGTGTGGAAAGAACACGCGAAGGTGGAAATCCAGGAGTGGAAAGATCAAATTCAAAATTCACAGAAAGTTGAATTCCTAATTTATTCCTTCCATATTCTCCCAAATTCATGGCTCAAATATTTTCCTCCCAGATCACCGGTGCGGAAATAAAAAATGGAGGAAAAGGAAAATAAGTTTGATATGGAGAATTAGAATCCTGATTCTTGATTTCCTCTTTCTTCCAGTCCGCAGCTTGATATCAGATCAATTGCTCGGAAAGTTTATGGCGAAGATCGATGGTGCAGAAGAAGGAAACATGAGAATGAGATAAGTAGCTTTCCATATTTGCGAAATGGATCCAAGGTTTGTAGGTTTCAATGACTATGATTGATGGCGAGGTAACATCAATGATGAAGAACAATTCAACTAGTTCAACATGCAAGGACAAATCAAATTTTGCAATTGGTGAAATTGGGTATGAGGTGTAGTTTTCGATGGCTTAGATCAAGGATTCATTTATATCCATGGTCAAGAAGAATTTCTCTGGTCCAAATAGCATGGAGAAATTCATGGGGAAAATATGCAAAATTTTAGAGAGCACGCACATTCGGACACGTGCTTCCAGATCCTTGTTTTGGCTAAAAGATCAACGGTGCACGATGATTTTGTTGGTTAAAGAAGCAGCGAAGGAGAATAACTATTGGAGACCATCAAAGGTGCTTTGAGCCATCGTTTTCATCTTGCAAGAATGATTTTTAGGTGATCAATTTCCCATTTTTTCCCTCATGTGCTCTCTAGCATGCTTTCCTGTTTTGGTTTTGTGATCATGGAAAATATTCCAGATCATAGTGTGTTAGGATTTTATGTGTGGGGGTTTGATTCATGATATTGTTTAGATAAATTTGGCTCCATTTCTGGGTTGGTCTCAGGATCCTTTTTACACTATAAATATTCCCTCGAAAGCAGAAGAAAGGGTTGGAACTTTCTCTCAGAAATAATTCTTCTCTTTCGTTTTGCATCTCTGTAAACTTCTTTGAAGTGTTAATGAGAAACAATCTTTTGTGTTTTTGAGATTCATCACAGTGTTTTGCATTCAGTTCAGGTTTCCTATTTGTTTTACGTCCATTTCTGTGATTTTTTGCTAATTCCCTCTAGTTGTGTATAAGGAATTCATTTCATTAAGCGCTCATTGTAACAAATGTGGCATTTGTGATGTGTTTATGATGGATGTTATAGAATTCACTCTCTGTTAAGTGATCTGTATCAGTTATTATCCTTATTGTTGTTTCCTCTAAAGGTGGTGCAAGAGATTCATCCACATATAGGTTCCTCTTGCCTCTCTAGTATTTTTCTTCTTTCTCCTAGCATTGTTTAAAGATATTGGATTGTTCCTGACACCTACTTCGCCTCAGAGTACAAAGGAAATTCCCCTCTCATTTTCACTGTAATACCCTCAATTGATTTAGGATTTGACTCCATTTCCTAACAACCCTTCTTGTCTTTTTGTTTTACCATATTTAAATATACCAACACCCCATTCCCATTATAATATAGCCTTCTCACTACTTCATTAAAACTAAATGTATATGTGAATTTGTTTCTATGACAAAGAGAGATCCCTCTCTAATTGTAAGGACAAAATACATTCTAACTATTGGTTTAAAATGGTTACCCATATGAATTCCTACCACAACCATAGGAAAATTACAGGGTGATAAAATTTTGGCGCCATTGCTAGGGAGCTGATTTTTATTATCTCATCGGGGAGAATGACATTTTTTTAGTTCTGTGACCTAGTTGAGCAGCCGGTCTTAGACACACAATTGGTTTTATATTGTTCTAGTGACTCCACTCTAAAACATTTAAAAGGTGAATCCACTGGAAATACTGATAACCAAAAGAACAAATGCAAGGAGAAACCCTTCCATTGATTCATTTCAAGAAATATTCGATCTAGAGAGCCTGATTGAGAAGGCCAATAAGCTGCAGAGGTTAGATAGAACTTTCTCTTTACCTGCTGAAGGTGTTGTTTCCCTTAATGATATATTTGAACATTGTGGTGAATAATTAGAGCTAGTTCTCCCCGGGAGTAAGTCTGATTCTATCCTAACGAAATTTTTCTTGGACTGCTCTTCGTTTAATTTCTCACATACATCCTGGTCGCCCGAAATATCAGAGTCTCTAGGTGGTAGTTTTGTACCCTTGTCTGACCAAAAGTGCCCCATACTTACCTTTGAGTTATCCCTATTAAATGTTGTTGCTGTAAAAGAATTCTGTTGTTCCATGTTTGTCTCCCACTGCTTCAATACAAAACCAAAATTCGTCTTCCAGTGTCAGAAGTCCCTACATTCCTACACTTCCTCACAGCTGACAAGTTTTTTTCCCACCAGTATTAATCCACCTTGTAAAACCCACTGCAACTCGAGGTATGGCTAGGTATGCATGTTTAAACCTCCTTGATACTCTTCACAACCTTCCCCTGATTTCTTCCCAGAGAACCATATAATTTAATGGGGAGAGGGGAAATTCAGGGAAAGAACACTTGGAGTGGTTTTCAGAATGGACAAATTTAGAAGAGGTGCAATATGATGATGTGAAAGTCAGACTATTTTCCTAGTGTCTTTCTAGGGAGGCTAGAAGATGGTTCACAAACCTTCCAGAGCACTCCATCCAAAAATATCAAGCCTTGGAAGATGCCTTCAAAGACAAATGGGAAGAGTAGAAGAACCCTAATATGTATTTGTCCCAATATCACTCCATGAGGAGAAGGGAAAGTGAATTTGTCCAAGAATTTTCTGACATTTTTATGAAACTATACAATGTCATCCTTACCCAATTAAAACCTCTCGTTGGTTATTCCCAACTTCACTATGCTAAGGCCTTTGAAAGTGAGTTCACCTTGTGTCTAAGTGAAAGGAGATCAACCTCCTTGGAAGCTATGATGAAATATGCCATAGAGATGGATGCAAATTTTAATCCTGCAAGGAAGAAGAGGGGGATGAGGGGGAATCAAGAAGGGAGGAGGGATAATGGAGAAGAGAGGAAGGAGAAAGAGGAGAGAGAAGAACATATAAAGAGGCCATAATAGACACAATGTTGAGAACAATGAAAATAATGATGGAGATACTTGTTGTGGATGGTAGACCAGAGCCCAGGGAAAATCAGGTGTAGCAAAACAGGAACCTGAATGCTAGAAGGCCCCCAATTCCCCAAAACAGAAAGAGTGACAAGATGAAATCCATCAGCTGGACACCGACTCCCCGACCACCTTTCTGACTAGATAACAAAACGATAATGCTTGTCTTGAAAGGGGATAGATGTATGCTGGGGAGATAGATGAATTCAAAAGGGGGTATCATCTAGTTGTCATGGAGATGCATAGGAATATTGTTCTGAGGAACATAGATGTTCCTATAGTAAAAGATAAAGAGGAAGAAAATAAATCCTCTACAAGCAAATCAAAGAGAACCACACCCCCTATGGACACCCCCACAAAGGTACAAGTGACCAAAGGGAAGGAGAAAAAAGAAGATAATACCAGAGGTTTAAATCAAGGGGAGGCCTCTTTCAGTGTGGAAGTTGAAATTGCAAAGATAAAAATCTCTATCCCTCTCACCGAGTTGTTAAAAAATTATGAATATCATTCTAAAGTTACCACAATGTTTAAGCCTCCTAGAGAATTCTCTACAATGTCATACTCCCTAAATATCCAAAAGGATAATCCCACCTTCCTTTTGTTTGAGTACACAGGGTACTCCCAAAAGACCGAACACCTAGAGAAACCACTTCACACAGATGAATCACACATCAATACACCGATGTTTGTCACATGGTTAAAACCCTTGAGAGGGAAACAGTCGACGGCCCCAGCCAAATAGCTACTTGGAGCAATTAATTATGCAAAAGAAAGAAAGTTACATGAGCTTCGCATAATCGATCAACTAGCCAAGGACCCTCCATTCTCTTTAAATAGAGATCATGGACCAATCGGGTGTTAAGCCATGGATCAATGGTAGGTGTGATCTAAGAGAAGTTGAACCGTCGGATCACAATATGTATAGAACATATCGTGACTATCGGATTATAATATTTGCAAATGCATACTAATGCATACTAAAGAAACCCACTTTTACCTAACTGATATATTACACAAGTTGATCTTAACTAACTCATAGGCGTCTAAATACCCTAACATCCCCCCTTAAGAACAACTTGGGATAGGATTGAAGGATTTACAAAAGTGACACTATTAGGAGAAGGAAGGAGGAATTAGAGCCTATCCCCACTTAAGGACACATTCCTGAACTCCTAACATAGATCAAAGTTTAGAAAGCTTTGCTTCTGTAAGAGACTTGGTGAATATGTCTACAGCTTGATCATCTATAGGGAAATAGATCACTTCAATAACATGATCATGAACAATATTTCTAATGAAATGCATGCATAGCTCAATGTGTTTGCTGCGGTGATGTAGAACTGGATCTATGGCAAGCTTGATGGAAATTTGATTATCACACCAAAGTGAAGTAGGTTGTTGCTGCTCGAATCCAAACTCTGAAAGAATCTATCAAAGCCATAAAGCTTTCTGACTAGCATTAATTGTGGATCGATATTCTGCTTCTGCTGAAGAAAGAGCAAGAGCTTGTTGTTTCTTACAAGCCCAAGTGACAGGTCCAGATCCCAGACTGAAAACATAACCTGCAGTAGAATTTCGATCATCAGGATTGCCAACCCAACCTGAATCAATGAAACCAACCAACAAAGGTTTCCCCCTTGTACTGTAATGAATCCCAAACTGAATTGTACCTCGAATTTATTGAAGTATTCTTTTTTCTGCTTTCCAGTGACTTTCATGAGGTGTTTGCATATAATGGGAAACATGACCAACAACAAAGGAAAGGTCAGGACTGGTTTGAGTCAAGTATAAGAGACTACCAACAATACAAGGTGGCATCTACTTCAATGGAAGTACAAGTGGCAGAAAGTTTGACTCTAGATTGGAAGGGATAAGGGGTTGGTTTACAATATTCCATGCAGAAGCGATGAAGAAGGTCACAAGCATACTTAGATTGGGAAATAAAGATTCCTTCTTTTGTTTGCAAGACTTGGAGACCAAGAAAATAATGCAAATGTCCTAAGTCTGACATTTCAAAATTTTGCTTAAGAATGGATTTCACATGGGTTATAAGTTTAGGGTCACGACCAATAAGGATAAGATAATCAACACAAAGAACAAGTATGATGAGATGGTTTCCTACTTTCTTGGTATAGACATTGGGATCAGAATGGCATCTAGAAAAACTAGTTTCAAGGAGAAAGCTATCTATTTTGTCATACCAAGCTCTAGGATCTTGCTTAAGGCCATATAAGGATTTCTTAAGGAGACAGACAAGGATAGGGTTATCCTGAACATATCCAGGCGGTTGTTCCATGTAAATTTCCTCCTATAAATCACAATGTAAAAATGCAAACTTGAAATCCATTTGATGGACTTTCCAGTTATGTAAGGCGGAAAGGGAAAGAACAAGGCGGATGGAATTCATTTTTGCGACAGGAGAAAAGGTTTCATTGTAGTCAATCCCTTCAACTTGGGAAAAACCTTTGGCAACTAACCTTGCCTTAAGTCTTTCAACACTTCCATATAATTCATACTTATTTCTATAGACCCATTTACATTTGACAAGTTTTCTTCCTTTTGGAAGAGGAACAAGATCCCAAGTATCGTTCACCATTAAGGAATGATATTCTTCATCCATAGTTACATCCCAATCTGGATTTCTTGAAGCTTCTGCAAAAGTTTCTGGATCATGATTCTTGAAAACTTGATCCAAAAGAGAAGAGGCTCGCTAAAACTAAGAACATGTTCAACGTTGATCTCTAGGATCACCGGCAAGATCACCAGCTGCTTCACATGTTGAACGGACCCATCAAGGTAGCATTGGTGCTAGTGCAACTGGAGGAACATGAGTAAGCAGAGGTGGATTTTCATCGTCACTGTCATCATAAAAAACTGGAGTTGGAAACCTGTCAAGGAATTTGGAAGAAAAATAAGAAGAAGGCATAATCGTCGAATTAGGCTCGCAGGCCAAAGATGGCACACCCACCAAGTTAGGCTCGTAGGCCAAGAGATTTTCATTAAATTTAACATCTCTTATAATGATTATATCATGAGAATGTGGCTGAAGAAGTCTATTAACCTTTTACATCTTCTGAATATCCTATAAATATGCACTTTTCACTTTTAGGTTGCAATTCTTTCCATTTTTCATCCAGAATGTGAGCCCATGCTTCACAACCAAACACACAAACGTGACTTACATCTGGTTTAATTTTACTCCATGCTTCTTCTGGCATTATACCTTGTAAAACTTTAGTGGGTGTGTGATTAACTATTTAATTTGCACAATTTTTGGCCTCAGCCCAATATTGAAGACTTGGTCCCTTAGATAGGATCATACAATTAGCCATTTCTTTTAAAGTGCGGTTCTTCTATTCAACTACACCAATTTGTTGTGGTGTATATGGAAAAATGTGTTGTTGTTGGATTCTTTGTTCAGTGCAAAAAGGAGTGAACTTGTTGTTAACATATTCTCCTCCATTTTCAAATCCTAACTTAATAATTTGATGACCAAATTATTTTTCAACAAGGGCCTTGTAGGCCAAGAACATGTTAAATACTTCCCTCTTAAGTTTTAGGAAGTAAACCCATGTGCATATAGAGTAGTCATCAATGAAAGTTAAGAAATATTTGAAACCAGAAAATGAAGTAGATGGAAGAGGGCCATACAAGTCACTATGCACAAGCTCCAAGGGAATTGAGGCGTGCTAAGAGGCGCGTTTGTCAAAACTGTCCCAATGATGTTGTTCGAGTACACAACCAGAACAAACACCAACCATGCAAGATACCATCGGAAGACTACTCACCATATTGTCTTTACATAGCTGTTGCAATGAGCGATAATTTAAGTGACCAAATCGCTCCTGCCAAAGCTTGCTCAAGTTATCACTATCAACAACAAAAACTGAAGGAAAAGGTGATGACCCAAAGTTGTTAAATTTCTACAACCTGGTAATATCATCAATAGTTCCAGTAGCAAGGACATTTTGAATATTTTTAAAATCCTTGATTACAACTTGGTGAGGGGTAAACGTCATAGTTTTACCTTCACCCAAATGAGTAATTTGATAGACTGATAACAAATTGCAGGAAATTTTTGGAACACACAGTACATCACTGAAATGACCATTTTCTAC
>LPNX010023241.1:0-11672 GCA_001517045.1 Pseudotsuga menziesii | reverse complement strand
TTATATTTAATTATTTGATATAAGTTTGTAACTTACAAATAGTTTCAATATATTGTACAGTTTCCATTCAAGTAGTCTTGGCTTCATAGCTTCTAGATTATTGTCTATTAAAGAAGCAAGACCAACTAAGAGGAAGATGAAGTTATGGGAAAAAATGGCATTGGCATTGGCATTAGCTTTAGTCTTAGCCAAACAAAAATTAAAGAAGAAGACTGGATTAAAAAGAGATTGAAAATCTTGGTAAGTTTATAGATTTTTTTTTACTTTTACAATTTTGTTTATAGATTTTTTATTTTTATTTTTACAATTTATTTTATTTAGTTTTTTTTACATGGTTTACATGGTTTATTTAGTTTTTTTTCTATTAGGTTGAGTTGCATTATTTTCATTTTAAAATAAACGCCTTTTCATTTATATGCAATATCTCATGTGCGCTCAAAACCGTCACTTTCTTTGATGCACACACACACACACAAGAAACTCTCTCGTCACTCACTAAGTTCAAAAATAGCTTAAATCTACTCACTTAATACCTCCATAGGAGGGCACAAAAGAATCTTGTAGTTTAGGTAGGATTTTGGGGCTAGGCATCCAAATAATGCCCCTTAATCATTTTCTCACTTAAAAAACATAGTTGTTGTCCTTAGGGTGCTATAAAAATCCTTCTAAATCAAGTGGTCGTGTATAGCCACACGGGGCAAGTGAAAGAGCGGCGCCACGCCATAGGAGGTCAAACCCAAGGTTGCGGGTGTATGTTCTCTCAAGTGGGCTCACCACCACTTGTTGAAAAGGAGACGACCCAATACTGTTCGAGGGATAACTGCTCTTTCTCCACTTGAGGAAGGTACTTAGTGACCAACTTAGGATGTCATTCCTTATAGTTGACTTTCGTGGAAGCCGACAGTACCTGAGACATATTTTGTCACAAGATCAAGGAAAGCACACGTCACAAGATCAAGGAAAGCTAGTGACTGCTAGATTTCCTTCTAGCATAAGCATTTCCTTCTAGGATAAGAACACATACTTATGCTAGAAGAAAAGCTAATAGTCGCTAGCTTTCCAATAGAAAAATCATGTCCATGGTGATTGGTGGTTGCTAGCTTATACCTTGAGCTTGTTCCATGTGATGTATTTTGAAATAAGCACATGACAAAAGATCAAGGAAAGCTAGCGACTGCTAGCTTTCCTTTTAGCATAAGCATTTCCTTCTAGTATAAACACACATGCTTATGCTATAAGGAAAGCTAACAGTCGCTAGCTTTCCAATAAAAAACCCTGTCCATGGTGATTAGTGGTTGCTAGCTTATACCTTGAGCTTGTGCCATGTGCTCTATTTTGAACGAATGCTAGCTTTCCTTCTAGCATAACACACATGCTTATGTTAGAAGGAAAGCTAGCAGTCGCTAGCTTTCCAATAGAAAAACCTTGGGCATGGTGATTGGTGGTTGCTAACTTATACCTTGAGCTTGTGTCATGTGATCTATTTTTAAATAGGCACATGGAAAAATATCAAGGAAAGCTAGCAACTGCTAGCTTTCCTTCTAGCATAATCATTTCCTTCTAGCATAAACACACATGCTTATGCTAGAAGGAAATCTAACAGTCGCTAGCTTTCCAATAGAAAAACCCTATCCATGTTGATTGGTGGTTGTTAGCTTATACCTTGAGCTTGTTCCATGTGCTCTATTTTGAACGAATGCTAGCTTTCCTTCTAGCATAAGTATTTCCTTATAGCATAACACACGTGTTTATGTTAGAAGGAAAGCTAGCAGCCACTAGCTTTACATGGTGATTGGTGGTTGTTCGCTTATACCTTGAATTTGTGCCATGTGCTATATTTTGAACGAATGCTAGCTTCCCTTCTAGCATAAGCATTTCCTTCTAGCATAACCCACATGCTTATGTTAGAATGAAAGCTAGCAGTCGCTAGCTTTCCAATAGAAAACCCTGGAAATGGTGATTGGTGGTTTCTAGTTTATACCTTGAGCTTGTGCCATGTATTCTATTTTCAAATAAGCACATGGTACAAGATCAAGGAAAGCTAGCGACTGCTAGCTTTCCTTCTAACATAAGCATTTCCTTCTAGGATAATAACACATACTTATGCCAGAAGGAAAGCTAGTCGTCGCTAGCTTTCCAATAGAAAAATCATGTCCATTGTGATTGGTGGTTGCTAGCTTATACCTTCAGCTTGTGCCATGTGCTCTATTTTGAAATAAGCACATGGAAAAAGATCAAGGAAAGCTAGTGACTACTAGCTTTCCTTCTAGCATAAACACACATGCTTATGCTAGAAGGAAAGCTAATAGTCGCTAGCTTTCCAATATAAAAACCATGTCCATGGTGATTAGTGGTTGCTAGCTTATACCTTGAGCTTGTGTCATGTGATCTATTTTGAAATAAGCACATGGCAAAATATCAAGGAAAGCTAGCAACTGCTGGCTTTTATTTTAGCATAATCATTTTCTTATAGCATAAACACACATGCTTATGCTAGAACGAAAGCTAACAGTCGCTAGCTTTCCAATAGAAAAACCCTGTCCATGGTGATTGGTGGTTGTTAGCTTATACCTTGAGCTTGTGCCATGTGCTCTATTTTGAACGAATGCTAGCTTTCCTTCTAGCATAAGTATTTCCTTATAGCATAACACACGTGTTTATGTTAGAAGGAAATCTAGCAGTCGCTAGCTTTACATGGTGATTGGTGGTTTCTCGCTTATACCTTGAATTTGTGCCATGTGCTCTATTTTGAACGAATGCTAGCTTCCCTTCTACCATAAGCATTTCCTTCTAGCATAACCCACATGCTTATGTTAGAATGAAAGCTAGCAGTCACTAGTGTTGGGGCGCATACTCCATATTGGGTAACTCCGCGGTTAGTTAGGAAATTTGTAAGCGGAGATATGGGTCAAAATAGTCTTAGGGGTGTCAGGGTAAGTCAAAACCCTCCCTTTTTGTAATAAACCCATGGTTTAAATTTAGGGTTTAGGGTTTTTGTGGGTGACCATGGTTTAAGACCATGGTTTTTGTAAAATTGCGCAGTATAAATAAGCGCTTATGGAAAATGGATAGGTTAGGATTTTTGATGTAAGGAAAGATAAGGCAAGTAAGGTTGGTTTTTTAAGGAAAGGACAAGTCCCAGCTGTGTGCGTGGACGACCTCTGCAACTGTGTGCGCAGAGGGTTTTTGTAAGGAAGAAAGAAAGATCTGCAGCTGTGTGCGCAGAAGCCTGCTGCTGTGTGCGCGGCTGTTAAGAGCTGAAGGAATCTGTAGCTGAGTGCACAGATAAACTGTGGTTTTGAGGAAAGAGGAATAAAATGCAGTTTGTGGACGTAGCCCCTACACTGGGGGTGAACCACGTTATATTTGGTGTTGTGGTTTTGTTGTGTTGTTTCTGTTTCTGTCATTTTCATGCATTAAACTGAATATATCTGATAATATAAGATCTCTGCTAATACTAAGCTTCGCTGTGGATTCCCTGTAGTGGGTTATGCAAGTTTGGTTTGTTTATTATGCTGTGAAGTTATATGTGAATGAATGATAAGTTAACAGGAAGTTGAATAATAATTGTTTTAGAAAGGCTAAGGTACAGTAATACCCCTCTCTGCATGCAGAAACCTGATTCTGTGGCACCCCATTGCTGTTTCGGGTGAGACTGCAACCTGCACGCAGGTTGTTTCCGAAAGGGCCAACACAGTGGGTATTTTGTTGGTGCGACGTATAAAGCGTTAACCCGGGTCTGTCCATGTGCCCAACAACTAGCTTTCCAATAGAAAACCCTGGACATGGTGATTGGTGGTTGCTAGTTTATACCTTGAGCTTGTGCCATGTATTCTATTTTCAAATAAGCACATGGTACAAGATCAAGGAAAGCTAGGGACTGCTAGCTTTGTTTCTAACATAAACATTTCCTTCTATGATAATAAAACATACTTATGCTAGAAGGAAAGCTAGTCGTCGCTAGCTTTCCAATAGAAAAATCATGTCCATTGTGATTGGTGGTTGCTAGCTTATACTTTGAGCTTGTGCCATGTGCTCTATTTAGAAATAAGCACATGGAAAAAGATCAAGGAAAGCTAGCGACTGCTAGCCTTCCTTCTAGCATAAGCATTTCCTTTTAGCATAAACACACATGCTTATGCTAGAAGGAAAGCTAACAGTCGCTAGCTTTCCAATAGAAAAACCATGTCCATGGTGATTGGTGGTTGCTAGCTTATACCTTGAGCTTGTGCCATGTACTCTATTTTGAACGAATGCTACCTTTCATTCTAGCATAAGCATTTTTTTCTAGCATGTCACACATGCTTATGGTAGAAGGAAAGCTAGCAGTCGCTAGCTTTCCAATAGAAAAACCCTAGGCATGGTGATTGGTGGTTGCTAGCTTATACCTTGAACTTGTGCCATGTACTCTATTTTCAAATAAGCACATGGCACAAGATCAAGGAAAGCCTTGAACTTGTGCCATGTACTCTATTTTGAAATAAGCACATGGCACAAGATCAAGGAAAGCTAGCGACTGCTAGCTTTCCTTCTAGCATAAGCATTTACTTATAGAATAATAACACATACCTATGCTAGAAAAAAAGCTAGCAGTCACTAGCTTTCCAATAGAAAAATCATGTCCATGGTGATTGGTGGTTGCTAGATTATACCTTGAGCTTGTGCTATGTGCTCTATTTTGAAATAAGCACATGGAAAAAGATCAAGGAAATCTAGCGACTACTAGCTTTCTTTTTAGCATAAGCATTTCCTTCTAGCATTTTTTAGAAGGAAAACTTTTCTTTTTAATGAGTCTCTACTTGTGCTAGATGCAATGGATTTTTATTAAGGGGGTTAATGAGTTATGAAATTTTGCATTTTATACTATTTCAATGCCCAATGAAATTTAAAATTGAAGCTTTCCAGCATTTCCACCACCTTCTAGTGACGTAGTTTTTGCACTTTCATTAGGAATTGCTACTATATTTTGTTTACCTTATCCTTTAAATATAGAGATCTTTATGAGATACCTGGAAATAGATGGAAGGCCTTGTTTCTTAGAGAGTTTAGTACTATTTTGACTTAAATTGCATGACATTCTTTTTCATGAAAGTGATAAAAAATAGCATATAAGTATTGCAATTTTTGGACCATCTTTGTTGGCACTCAATAGATCACGAGTAGATGAAGGAGTGAACAAAATTACAAAATCATGAGCATGGAGAAAGTCAACAACATGAGCAAATTAGGGTTTTGCATTTTTCATTTATAAATTATAAAACATGAAGAACACAAATTAAATAACAATTCTAAAGATAAATTTCACCTTCCAGTTCCCCTCAATGCCAAATTCAAATCACCTTTAGGTTAAAATTTGCATATAGGATCACCTCCATTCCGAATCGAACTAAGCTTCATCCATGAAGTTTACCAAACATAAACGAACTTGAGAATTTATTTCAGTTTCATCAAATTTCGAACTTCAAGGTTGAAGCCTTGAAGTTCAATGAACCTGTGATTCCTAAATAACCATCTCATGATTTTTAGTCTATTATGTTTCGGTTAGGATAAACATGGTCTTTGATTTTTAGTCTATTATGTTTTGGTTAGGATAAACATGGTCTTAAACTCTTACAAAGTTTATAATATTAAATATTATTTAAATTGTTTGAATCATTTTTTAAAATTTTGATTATCTATGTTAAATGAATTTTTTTTATTACTTATATATTTTTCAATAAAGAATACACATTTAATCCTTCATTAAATGGAACCTCTAACTTTCTCCATTGTCATTGTAAAATTGTCATTTGTGATCTTCTCCCACATCCACTCAAAACAAAGTGGTGACGGGTATGTATATGTTTTTATTATATTTAATTCTTAAATATGAATATTTATAAATATTTAAAATAATATTTTAATATACATTTTTAACCATTAAATTTTTTATTATAGTCAATAATTAATATAAATATTTAGAAAAAACACTTTAATATAAACTTGTAAGGTCATTTTGTTTACTTGTTACAAGCTAAAAATAGTGACAATCAACATTCTATAGTTTAACCTATTGCCTTCTTTTTCCTATAGTGTATGGAGTTAAAGCAAAGGGAAAGACGCAAAAATAATGTATGCTTTGACATACTCTCCGTTTTTAATTGGGAAAATAAAAAAAATTGAAAATTGAGTTTCCATATATTTTTAAAAGTGAAAATATAATATATAAGGATATGTTTTAATATTATTTACAAAATGAAAATGGATTTTATAGAAATAGTTTTTAAATTAGTTTAAAGTTTAGGTATAACTTTTAGTTAATACAGTTGTATGTTGTTTAATGAGTTAACAAAATGTAATGATAAAAGAACTGCTTGGTTAATGACATAAAAATATGATGATTTATAGTCTATCATTTATATGGGTTCAATTTATTTATTTTTTTGTTCACAGGTATTTAAGTAAACCAATAAACTTAATTTGGTATAAAAGCTATAATGAAGGAGGTCTTCTTTATGTATATTTTACTATGTTTATGTCTATTTTCGCATTAGAGGTAATCTATATGTAACATTTAATTGTTATTAGCAATAGAAAACTAGAGGTAGTGTCTTTGTATAATTTCCTTGTTATTACCAATAGAAATTATCTCAAAAATTATATTCTTGGTGTAGCCTCCAAGCTTCACATGAGGTCACAAAACATAAATTAGTTAGGTAGGATTGATTGGGCTAGGCATCCATTAATGCCCTCCAATCTACTTTCATTAGGTATATTTTGAAACATAGCATTGTTGACTTATAGGGTGCTTTATAAATCCTACTATAAGCAAGTGTTAAAAGAAAACCCGGATCAGAAGTGCGCCGTGCCCAAGGAGGTTAAAGCCGAGGTATAGTTTCCCTGCTCTCCCCTATGAGTCGCCCAACTTGTTGTAGGGAGACAACACTATACTGTACAGGCCGAACCACTGATCCACACTTGACGCAAGGTATCTTAGTGGCCAAAGTTAGGAAATCACCAAGGAGCACTTGTGGGTGCAATTGACTCCTGAAGTCAGCTATTGCCGTTGGGAGGTGTTGCCAAGTCTTCTAGATTGGAAAATTTACCCCATTGCCAGTAGAACTGCCTCTTTCTTACCTTCACTAGTCAATTGGTGTGTGGACTCCATTGTCACCATTAATTGTGCTTTTGGAAGGCCCAATTACATATCCGTAGAAAACCATACACTTTTTTTATATTTATATATTCAACCTACCAAACTCATAATTAAACATAACCTACATTTTGTGACTCTTTCACTAAACCGACTTTGAACATATCACTCACTTGCTGCACCTTTTACACTTATTTGTAGCTTGTGATTTGTCTTGTTCATAGTCCATTAACCACGATATATTAGAGCAGGAACAATAAAAATTCGTAGTAGAATTCTTTACCCACACAATATGTGCAGTTTTGAAGAGCTGGGTAAACATGCACTTGAAGTTGTTTTTTTGTTTTGCTTTTAAATGGTGAAACTTAGGACAAACATAATTACATGTTTATCAAGCCCCCACATCCTTATAATCATTTGGAAGGTATTCTTGTAGAAGTTGATAAGAATTTCTAACAACAAAGGTTTTTAAATTTTACATTTTATTTTTTAAAAATTTCAAATATTATGAGTGATTCAATATCAAGTACTTATATTGAAAAATCCATGGAAGTACATCCCATTGGAGATTCACTACTCGTCAATCTTTTTTTCTCTTCGTCTCATTCTCATCCTCCTCTTGATTATTTGTCTCCTTTGTTTAAGAAAGAGGGTTCGTGAACACCCCAAACATATTAATGAATTCGGCACAAGTCCTCTCTAAATGATTCACATGATATTAATCATATATTTCTCCATAAGTATAGTGAAAACTGACATGTCTTTTCATTTAAGTCATGACTTTTCATTTCGAGCCTACATGAAATACAATGGGCTCTATTTTGCCATGTGCTCTATTTTGAACGAATGCTAGATCTCCTCCTAGCATAAGCATTTCCTTCTAGCATAACACACATGCTTATGTTAGAAGAAAAGCTGTCAGTCGCTAGCTTTCCAATAGAAAAACCTTGAGCATGGTGATTGGTGGTTGCTAGCTTATACCTTGAGCTTGTGTTATGTACTCTATTTTCAAATAAGCACATGGCACAAGATCAAGGAAAGTTAGCGATTGCTAGATTTCCTTCTAGCATAAGAATTTCCTTCTAGGATAACAACACATACTTATGTTAGAATGAAAGCTAGCAGTCGCTAGCTTTCCATTAGAAAAACCATGTCCATGGTGATTGGTGGTTGCTAGCTTATACCTTGAGCTTTTTTCATGTGATCTATTTTGAAATAAGCACATGGCAAAATATCAAGGAAAGCTACCAACTGCTAGCTTTCCTTCTAGCATAATCATTTTCTTCTAGCATAAACACACATGCTTATGCTAGAAGGAAAGCTAACAGTCGCTAGCTTTCCAATAGAAAAACCCTGTCCATGGTGATTGGTGGTTGTTAGCTTATACCTTGAGCTTGTTCCATGTGCTCTATTTTGAACGAATGCTAGCTTTCCTTCTAGCATAAGTATTTCCTTATAGCATAACACACATGTTTATGTTAGAAGGAAAGCTAGCAGTCGTTAGCTTTACATGGTGATTGGTGGTTGCTCGCTTATACCTTGAATTTGTGCCATGTGCTCTATTTTGAACGAATGCTAGCTTCCCTTCTAGCATAAGCATTTCCTTCTAGCATAACCCACATGCTAATGTTAGAATGAAAGCTAGCAGTCCCTAGCTTTCTAATAGAAAACCCTGGACATGGTGATTGGTGGTTGCTAGTTTATACCTTGAGCTTGTGCCATGTATTCTATTTTCAAATAAGCACATGGTACAAGGTCAAGAAAAATTAGCGACTGCTAGCTTTCCTTCTAGCATAAGCATTTCCTTCTAGCATAAACACACATGCTTATGCTAGAAGGAAAGCTAACAGTCGCTAGCTTTCCAATAGAAAAACCCTTTCCATAGTGATTGGTGGTTGCTAGCTTATACCTTGAACTTGTGCCATGTACTCTATTTTCAAATAAGCACATGGCACAAGATCAAAGAAAGCTAGCGACTGCTAGCTTTCCTTCTAGCATAAGCATTTACTTATAGGATAATAACACATACCTATGCTAGAAAGAAAGCTAGCAGTTGCTATCTTTCCAATAGAAAAATCATGTCCATGGTGATTGGTGGTTGCTGGCTTATACCTTGAGCTTGTGCCATGTGCTCTGTTTTGAACGAATGCTAGCTTTCCTTCTAGCATAACACACATGCTTATGTTAAAAGGAAAGCTAGCAGGAAAACTAGCAGTCACTAGCTTTCCAATAGAAAAACCTTGGGCATGGTGATTGGTGGTTGCTAGCTTATACCTTGAGCTTATGCCATGCACTCTATTTTCAAATAAGCACATGGCACAAGATCAAGGAAATCTAGTGACTGCTAGCTTTCCTTCTAGCATAAACATTTCCTTCTAGGATAAGAACACATACTTATGCTAGAAGGAAAGCTAGCAGTCGCTAGCTTTCGAATAGAAAAATCATGTCCATGGTGATTGGTGGTTGCTAGCTTATACCTTGAGCTTGTGCCATGTGCTCTATTTTGAAATAAGCACATGGAAAAAGATCAAGGAAAGCTAGTGACTGCTAGCTTTCCTTCTAGCATAAGCATTTCCTTCTAAAATAAACACACATGCTTATACTAGAAGGAAAGTTAACAGTCGCTAGCTTTCAATTAGAAAAATCCTGTCCATGGTGATTGATGGTTGCTAGCTTATACCTTCAGCTTGTGCCATGTGCTCTATTTTGAATGAATGCTAGCTCTCCTTCTAGCATAAGCATTTCCTTCTAGCATAACACACATGCTTATGTTAGAAGAAAAGCTAGCAGTCGCTAGCTTTCCAATAGAAAAACCTTGAGCATGGTGATTGGTGGTTTCTAGCTTATACCTTGAGCTTGTGCCATGTACTCTATTTTCAAATAAGCACATGGCACAAGATCAAGGAAAGCTAGCAACTGCTAGTTTTCCTTCTAGCATAAGAATTTACTTCTAGGATAATAACACATACTTATGTTAAAATGAAAGCTAGCAGTCGCTAGCTTTCCAATAGAAAAATCATGTCCATGGTGATTGGTGGTTGATAGCTTATACCTTGAGCTTGTGTCATGTGATCTATTTTTAAATAGGCACATGGAAAAATATCAAGAAAAGCTAGCAACTGCTAGCTTTCTTTCTAGCATAATCATTTCCTTCTAGCATAAACTCACATGCTTATGCTAGAAGGAAAGCTAACAGTCGCTAGCTTTCCAATAGAAAAACCATGTCCATGGTGATTGGTGGTTGTTAGCTTATACCTTGAGCTTGTGCCATGTGCTCTATTTTGAACGAATGCTAGCTTTCCTTCTAGCATAAGTACTTCCTTATAGCATAACACACGTGTTTATGTTAGAAGGAAAGCTAGCAGTCCCTAGCTTTACATGGTGATTGGTGGTTGCTCGCTTATACCTTGAATTTGTGCCATGTGCTCTATTTTGAACGAATGCTAGCTTCCCTTCTAGCATAAGGATTTCCTTCTAGCATAACCCACATGCTTATGTTAGAATGAAAGCTAGTAGTCACTGTCTTTCCAATAGAAAACCCTGGACATGGTGATTGGTGGTTGCTAGTTTATACCTTGAGCTTGTGCCATGTATTCTATTTTCAAATAAGCACATGGTACAAGATCAACGAAAGCTAGCGACTAACAAAAGCATTTCCTTCTAGGATAATAACACATACTTATGCTAGAAGGAAAGCTAGTCATCGCTAGCTTTCCAATAGAAAAATCATGTCCATTGTGATTGGTGGTTGCTAGCTTATACCTTGAGCTTGTGCCATGTGTTCTATTTTGAAATAAGCACATGGAAAAATATCAAGGAAAGCTAGCGACTGCTAGCTTTCCTTCTAGCATAAGCATTTCCTTCTAGCATAAACACACATGCTTATGCTAGAAGGAAAGCTAACAGTCGCTAGCTTTCCAATAGAAAAACCTTGTCCATGGTGATTGGTGGTTGCTAGCTTATACCTTGAGCTTGTGCCATGTTCTCTATTTTGAACGAATGCTACCTTTCATTCTAGCATAAACATTTTTTTCTAGCATGTCACACATGCTTATGGTAGAAGGAAATCTAGCAGTCGCTAGCTTTCCAATAGAAAAACCCTAGGCATGGTAATTGGTGGTTGCTAGCTTATACCTTGAACTTGTGCCATGTACTCTATTTTCAAATAAGCACATGGCACAAGATCAAGGAAAGCTAGCGACTGCTAGCTTTCCTTCTAGCATAAGCATTTACTTATAGGATAATAACACATACTATGCTAGAAAGAAAGCTAGCAATCGCTAGCTTTTCAATAGAAAAATCTTGTCCATGGTGATTGGTGGTTGCTAGCTTATACCTTGAGCTTGTGCCATGTGCTTTATTTTTAAATAAGCACATGGCAAAAGATCAAGAAAAGCTAGCGACTGCTAGCTTTCTTTCTAGCATAAGCATTTCCTTCCAGCATTTTTGAGAAGGAAAACTTTTCTTTTTAATGAGTCTCTACTTGTGCTAGATGCAATGGATTTTTATTTATCTTTAAGTATTTAATATGTTTCCATAA
>LPNX010023193.1:0-16020 GCA_001517045.1 Pseudotsuga menziesii | reverse complement strand
TTTACTCAATCCTTAATACTTATTACGTACATCATGATAATCCTCATAATTATATCTGTGTTTTCAAGTTAACCTATTCCTTACAATGTTGATCAAACTTCAATTTTGTGTCACCGCCCATAACTGGAACCAGCCTAGATCCAAATCCTAGGCTCTATCAAGCGCCGAGAGGGATCAAATATCCCGAGGTGCAAACATTTTCTCGGGTATTGCACTAAAGGAGGTTTGCACCTCGGGAGATTTGATCCCTCTCGGCACTTGATAGAGCCTAGGATTTGGATCTAGGCTGGTCAAAGATCAACCAGCGACAAGACATGCTTTGGGTATGAAAAAAAGAAATTTGATGAAAGACCAAAAACATATGCAGTTACTCTTCAAAGCACCCTAAAGAAAGAGAATACGATTCGAAATTGATAGAGATCTATGCCTTCTCCAAAAATAGATGAATTGAAGAAAAATATAGCTTCAAGAATAACTCTTCCAAAAAGGTACCGACATATATTTCTCGATAATTGTTTATGTTGTATTAAGTTTGGACATAAAGTTGTAGACTTTAGAGCCTATAAAAGAAACAATAAAAAACACAACCTCAAAAACAATATGGTTAGTAACAATCTAAAAAACATAAACTATAACTCCTTTTCTCCTTTAGAAAGTATCAATTATGAAAATAATGATATTAAATTTTGAAAAACCAATATTCCAAATGTTCAAATCATAAAACAACAGAAAGTATGGAAAGAAAAACAAACAGAAAATAAGAAGGCAGAATGAAAAAATTTCTTATGTGCCAAAGAAGAGGAAGACAAATGGTATGTTAACAGTGGATTTTAGAAAATCATGACAGGAGACAGAAATAAGTTTCTCAAGATGAAAAGGAAAGGGGGAAATGTTATTTTTGGAGAAAATGCATCTACCAAAATACTTGGAAAAATATACTGTTAGATCAGGGAACACAAATACTAAGGCAGAAAATGTTCTTTTAGTCAAAAATTTGAAGCCTAATTTACTAAGTGCAAGTCAAACCTGTGATAAAGGACATATACTAAATTTTTATTCCCAAAAGTATGAAATCAAAAAAGGATTTAGGAAAATTGTCACGTCCTCTTACCTCTACATCATCATACAAGGGAGGAACGCAGCTTTACTGCTCTCTCTTATACCACAATGTCCATGTACCTATATGCCCATACACCTGACTGGTATGCATAATAATTTAAAATTTATTATTTATTTCACTTTAAACACAGTCATGGATCATGTTAATCCTTTAACATTCATGATTAAGCATAAACACCACTGTAACAGTCGTTCCACAATGGACACATCCACTCTGCAACTAGAAAAGTCATTTCCACATTGAAACTAACTTTTCCCACTTTGGGTAGAGGAAATCCTGAAATGTGGTATGCTCACTTGTCACTTTTCCTATTTCCAACTTATGACTTCATGAATTTCGATTTCTGACTTCAGGTAGCATAAATATTGAATGAATACTTTATCTTTCGGTTTTCCTCTTTCCGACTTCCGAATTTCCGCTTTCTGCGGGCCGATACCGGGGTGCAGAAAACCAACTATTTGCGTTAACCTTTTTTATGTTTTGTCGATTTCTACCTTCTGAATTCCACCTTCCGCAATACGATCAGGGTTCAAAAATCTACACTTTTACCTTGTATTTTTTCCCCATTTTCCTCCTTCCTCCTTCCAACTTTCGCCTTCCACAGGTGGATCCTGGAGTGTGGAAAAACGCATCTTACCTTAAGATAGTCGCATTTTTTACCCCATTCTTCTAGCCTCCATGATCATGAGCAAATGTAGTGGAAAATACAAGGCATATACAGATGCAAAATGCAGGGACATTTAACAAAAATAAACTCTACTTAAGTCTGTAATAAGCATTCAACATATTCAGTACATTCATAAGAAAATTCATTGCAAAAATAATACAATAGATAATAGTTATCTTGAATATGAAGTTGTCTCGCAACTAGCTATGTCACTGCAACATTCCACCCAACCATAGGCTAGTTGTGTTCATAAATATCTCAACACAACTACCACCCTCGAGATGGGCATGATTTCCACAAGGAAATAGGGAACAACAACCTCACACATAGCTAGATAATCTAAAAAATAGTTAATCCAACCTATAGTTGGATTTATCAAATTGTCCAGCTAAGCCAATACACAATTGGGTTTATCATGCTGCAGGAATTCAAGCCAATACACTACTGGGTTTATCAGGATTCTCAGCCAATCCAACTAACAGTTGGGTTTATCAGATTGCAAAAAGTCAAGCCAACATTCACATTGAGGACCAGCTAAGCTAACTAACAGATGGGTTTATCGAGATACTCATCCAAGCCATCACAGTGCTGGGCTTATTAGTATACTTAGCCAAGCCAGCTAACAGTTGGGTTTATTAGGATTTCTAGGCAAGGATCACACATGGACAAATGCACATCAATACACATCCAAGATAACACATTGTTGGGTTTATTAGGCTGCTCAGCCAAGCCAATATACGATTGGGTTTATCAGGATGCCCATCCAATCCAATATACCATTGGGTTTGTCAAGCTATTATCCAAGCCAACCTATGTTTGGGTTTATCAAGATGATAAGGTAGTGAAAAGGTAGAATGTCTAGGCTAGTGGATCATTCACAGACCTAGGGACACCTCCACAAGATCCACCTGACCTGGAATCCACAATACCTACATTCCCAACACAAGGAAGTATCCCATTCTCTACTACACAGTCACTCAGGATATACCTTCCCTTTGAGTACTCTTTAGGATGTGCATAGAATATTCACTAGGCACTCTTATATATTTTTTAGGTTCCTCTCTTCACTAGGTTTATCAAGCCAATTCGACGTCTCTTCCACTCCTAACTCCTGCATACAGTTCAAACCCAAACCAGGGTACACATAACATCAAACCACAAGGAGACACATCAACATAGGGCTCCACTCTGTAACACAGTCAACCAGGGTTCCACACCACTCTGTAATATAGAAAAACACTATAAAACAACAACTAGGGTTCCTAGCAAAGGATAGGTGAAGAGATACACTGCAGAACAACTCGTTCTGCAATTCAGGATAGTGAATAATGAATCAAATGGAATGGAAGAATGACCAAAATCATTCTGAGTGACTTCAGAATGATGGAATGGGAACACATTCACGTGATTACTTGCTTCAGAAGTAAGAATGTAGCTTCTCCATACCGCAATCTTGCTCAAACATGAAATCTGACTACCATACCTCACCCTGCCCTAGGCATTAACTGCCTCAACCAACTTCTGGAAGAATTGAAAGATTGAATACAGAGGACAAAAAGGGGAGATGAGAGATTAAAGAACATGCATCTTGAACAGATCTGTAATCATATTGAATTTCATAATAAGAAGATGGACCCGAGATAATCCTAATCTAATCACCCAAGCAATTTAAGATTGTGTAGTGGATATTAAAGGTGGTCAAAGATCAACGGCTAGGAAAAATTCGGTTGATTCTGCTGATCAACGACTGAGATTGATCATCAAAATAGATCAATGGTGCACATCGATTCTACTAGGTGGAGTTGCATGGTTTGGAAAATTTTTGATGTGCGCATAATTTTTATGAAATCCACTTCATCACATTTGAATTCCATCGTTGATTTAGTGGGGAAACAGATACAACGGTCAATAATTATTCTGTTGGTTTAACTAGCAAGTTGATTAACAACCGAGATTGGGTGCATAATTTCTATCCAAAATAATTTGTTCCAAGATTGAGTCTACCTGGGTGAGTTGGATGATAGACTAGTGAAATATATTTTTTTGATTAGATCAGGTTTTGTGTGGATTGGACCCGCAATATCTTACCTGGAAGCAGTTTGGATAAATCCCCTCCCCGTTCCTTGTGAAATCATGCCCCCGTGTCTTTCGTTGAAATGCATAGCTAGTTGTGGTATTTTATTAAATTGCATATTTACATTATATCTCAAAAATATACTGTTCCTGACCAACATGAGAACCATTGGCATCAACCTTGATCACCGATACATAAAACACCAAACCAATGGCTCAACCTTGGCCTTGAGCTCCTCATCAAGATTTAATAAAAGTAATTGCATCATGTACAATTTTAATACAATGGGTTCAAAAATGGGGTATTACATTCCCCTCCCCCTTACATTATCATTGTCCTCGGTGCTCTACAAAATTGAACAAAAATGGATGTGCCAATCTCATGGAATCCTCCAGCTCCCACATAGACTCATCAGGACCGTAGTGCCTCCACTGCACCTTTACCTGTCCAATGGCTTGGTTCTGAAGCACTATGAACTTCTTGTTGAGGATGCACAATGGCTCTGTTTGGAACTCTCCCTCGAGTTCCGCCTGGATCACATCCCAATTTAACACATGGTTAGGGTCATGTACATATTTCTTAAGAAAAGAAACATGAAAAACATTATGATCTCTAGTACTAGTAGGCAATGCAAGTCTATATGCAACTGGCCCTATTCTTTCAAACACTTCAAATGGCCCACAATGTCTAGGAGAGAACTTGGCACAACTTACAATCTTCAAGGAACTCTTCCATGGCCTCACTCTAAGGTAAACATGATCCTCAACACTAAATTATCTATGCACTCTATTCTTGTATGCATACTTTTTTTTGTCTATCTTGGGATGCTTTCAGGTTCTACCCAATATATGCAACCTCTTGCTCCATTTCCTTGAGCAAATCTGGACCAAGCATAATCCTGTTCACTGGATTATCCCAAGTCACTCGTGTCCTACACCTTCTTCCATATAAATCTTTGTATGGATGCATTCCCAATGATGCTTGATGTCCATTATTATATCCAAATTCTACCAAGTGTAAATAATTCTCCCACTTGGATGGTTTGTCCATAACATACATTTGAATCATGTCTTCTAGCACTTGGTTCACTCTCTCTATTTTCCCATCGGTTTGAGGATGGTAGGCAGTGCTGAAGTTCAACTTTGTACCCAAATATGAAAATAGACTTTTCCAAAAATTCGTAGTAAACTTGGTATCCCTATCAAAAATTATTGCCTTAGGAAAACCACTCAATCTGAAAACCTCCTTCATGAATATTTTTGCAATGGAATCAACCTTATATGTGGACTTGACTGGTATAAAATGTGATTCCTTTGTCAATTTTTCCACCACAACCATGATGGAATCATGTTGTCTCACAGTCAATGGAAATCCTATGATAAAATCCATGGAAATAACTTCCCATTTCCATTCTGGGACTGGAAAAGGATGCAATAAACCTACTGGGTGTTGATGCTCAACCTTCACCTACTGACATTTCGTGCACTTAGCAATATACTCGTTAATGTCCTTTTTCATTCTTGGATAGAAATACTACTTTCTGGATGTAGAAATTGTCTTTTGATATCCTGGGTGACCAGAATATGGATCTTGATGGATTTCATCAGTAACAATTCTCCTCAAGTCTGCTACATTTGGAATATAAATTTTGTTCCTATAGGTAAGAAGTTCACCTTCCTCCAATTTATATCCCTCATACTTCTTTTCAAGGCTTTTCTATTGCAACTTGTCCTTTATCTACGCATACATTCCATCCTCAGCAATATGATTAATAATCTATTGTCTCAAATATGGTTGGCAAGTACTAAGAGATGCCACATGCACCTTTCTGCTGAGTGCATCAACCACCTTATTTTCTTTTCATTTTATGTGTTTTATTTCAAAATAAAACTCACACAAAAACTTCAGCCATCTAGCTTGCCTAGAATTTAAGGTTGGATAATCAAACAAGTATTCTAGACCACACTGGTCTGTCCTTAGCTCAAAGTTTCTTCCCATTAAGTAATTCCTCCACATCTTGAGAGCATGTACTATGGTTGAAAGTTCTAGATCATGAGTAGAATAGTTCTTCTCATGCTCCTTCAACTTTCTGGACTCATAGCATACCACGTGGTTGTCTTTCATAATAAATCCTCCAAGTCCTTGATTGCATGCATCAGTACACACTACAAAGTATTTTTCTGGATGTGCAATTTGTAGAATTGGTGCACTTGTAAGAAGATTCTTCAAATGTTGGAAGCTTTATTCACATCTTCGTGTCCATTCAAACTTTATTCCCTTATTTTTCAAAGAAGTGATTGAATGTATGACCTTGGAGAATCCTTCAATGAACCTCCTATAGTACCTTGCAAGTCCCATAAAAGATCTCACATCTATCACATTTCTTGCGGTTGGACAATTGATGATGGCCTCAATATTCTTGGGGTCCACAGATATGTCCTCCTCGAAAATAATGTGACCCAAATAATTAATTTTATCTTTATATAAGTCACATTTTCTCAACTTGCATACAACTTACGCTCCCTTAGAAATTTCAATGTCAATCTCAAATATTCTTCATGCTCTTCTTCATTCTCAGAATAAATATGAATGTCATCTAGGAAGACAAGAACAAACTTGTCCAGATACTTGCTGAAAACACTATTCACGAGACACATGAACGTAGTTGGTGCATTTGTGAGACCAAATGGTACCACTACAAACTCATAGTGTTGATACCTTGTTCTGAAGGTTGTCTTATGAATATCTTCATCTTTGATTCTTACTTGATGGTAACCAGACCTAAAGTCAATATTTAAAAATACATTTTCTCCTATGATTTGATAAAAAAGGTTATCAATTATAGGAAAAGGGTATGTATTGTTTGCAATAACCTTGTTCAACTGTCTATAATCAATACATAACATGAGTGTCCCATATTTATTTTTCACAAACAGAACTGGTGCTCTCCAAGGGGACACACTTGGCATGATATACTTCTTTTCCAATAACTCTTGCAGCTGCATTTTTAGTGCTAGAAATTCTGGTGTGCTCATCCTGTAGAGTATATTGGAAACTGGTGCTGTTCTAGGCAGAAGGTCAATTGTGAAATCAATGTCTCCCTTTGGAGGAAGCCTTGGAATTTTATCAGGAAAAACATCCCTGAATTCTTGCAATACATGAAAGTCCTCCAACCGAGGATTTTCATCCTCTTCTGCCTCCAAAACATGGGCCTCATACAATCTACAATCTTTCCTACATAACTTCTTCATCTGCATTTCTGAAATCTGCCCAATAGAAATTACTTTTGGAATGCCTCTTACAAACCTTGGGTTCCCTTCTTCATCCACGCATTCAAATGTCTTGTTGTAACAGTCAAGCTTAAATCTTTGCACTTCTAACCAGTCCATTCCAATGAGAATATCATAGGAGCCAAGTGGCAAAACGATCAAGTCTTCATAGGTGACTAACCCATCCATGACTAATGGACACTTCTCTACCACTTCACTAACTTTTCTCTTGGTTCTGGTGGCTAGTTGAACTAACCATTATTTTCTATGCTTTAATTTCTTAAAGGCACAAATCTCAACAATTATAGGAGTGATATAATAATGAGTAAATCCAGGGTCAATCAAAACATAAACATATTTCTCAGCAATCTTACCTTCAACTTCAACCACCATTGACTGATGATCTACCTAGTGGTCCTCTAGGGCTGCATAAATTCTAGGGATAGTCCTTTCTACTTGACCCACCATTTCACTCCTTGGATGTTGTGAGCTTGCCTTGCATACCCATTCCCATGCGAACAGTTCCTACGCATATGGTTTCCTCCACATCCCCAACATTGGAATGGTTCTATGATCTCTTTTGGATCTCTTGGCTTGTCTCCCATCATTCTAGATGGTTTGGTCACAGCTTGTGATGGTTTCCTTTTTTGATTTAGAAAATGAGAGGGTTTGAAACCTTTCTTCCTTTGTTCAAAATTCTCATTCTTCTTGTCCTTCCATGCCTTATGGGAATCAATTTTTCTTTTGTTCTTATCATGGAAATAATTGGCCTTCCTTATAGCCTCTTCTAGATTTATAGGTTCATCAAAATCAATTATATCTTTGTATGGCTAAGGTAATACACGTAGGAAATGCTATATTTTCACTTTATCATCTCTGATATACCTAGCATACCTCAACAGTTCCAAGAATTTGTTTGTGTATTCTTCCATGGTCAGTTTTCCCAATTTCAGCTCATGGAACTCTTTAATATTGTCATCATAGTACCTATCAGAGAGGTACTTCTGCTTGAAATACTTCTTGAACTACTTCCACATGATCTTTCTATAATTGATCTTCTTCACTTTCCTAAGGTGTTCCAACCATATAGATTATATTCTATTCAGATTGAATAAGGAAACCCTTGCTTTCATATTTCTGGAGTAGTCTTAGACTTGCATATACTTTTTCATCCCAAGAAGCCAAGCTTCAACTTCTTGACCGGTCTTTACCTCACCATAGATCGTAGGAGGCTTTTCCTTCTTAAATTCATCATGTGAACTATTTCGGTAACGCCTCTTCCTATTATTCCTGTGAGATGAATAGCTTGAACCCCTAGCGGATCCTTCAGCGTCAGATGATTCACTAGAAGGATTTTTTCTTCTTCTAGCACTACTCCTACTTCCTTCCATATTTCTTTCCCGATGCCCAGAGTTCATTTTCTTTTGGATGTCTGTCAAACTCTACAACATGGCCGCGTTCAACTAATTCTGCTCTTCTTGAGCTCTAGTTATCCTCTCATTGTCTTCTCTGAAACTTTGCAATCCCATCCTTAGGCTTCTCATGGTGGCTACAATATATAAGGGAGTCTCTTGATATCTTCTTCCATTGGATTCTATCTCATCATTTCCAACCCATATGTTCTCCCCCATGGCATCTTCCTCGAGCTCATAGGGATCATGTGCATAATTCATGCTATTAATTTTCATGGTCGAGCCAAAACCAACTTTTCCAAACTGCACTATGACTCTACAAAATGTATTAATAAACACCATTTTTAGTTGCGTGGCAATATTAGAATTTAAAAACCACTTAGTGACTGTTCACTACAGTTTTCTCTCTACAAAGAATATTCAACTTAGCTAATTTAGGCCCAATGTTGTAACCAATAGCTCTGATACCACACTATCACATCCTCTCCCCTCTACATTAGCATATAAGGGAGGAATGTGACTTTACAACTCACTCTAATACCAAAATGTCCATGTACCCACGTGCCCATACATCTGATTGATATGCGTAATAATTTAAAATTTATTATTTCTTTATCTTTAAACACAGCCATGGGTTGTGTTCATCCTTTACCATTCATTCTTAAGCATAAAAACCACTATAACAGTCATTCCACAATAGACAAATCCACTCTACAATCAGAAAATTCATTTCCACATTGAAACTGACTTTTCTGACTTTCGGCTTTCGGCTGCCAACTTCGGGTAGCGGAAATCCTGAAATGCGGTATGCTTACTTTTCACTTTTTCGCTTTCGGACTTCCTACTTCCCGACTTCAAATTTATAAATTTGGGTAGCAACAATCCTGAAATGACTACTTTATCTTTTGGTTTTCCACTTTTTGACTTCTGACTTTCCGCTTTCCTTGGGCCAATACCGGGGTGCAGAAAACCAATTTTTTGCCCTAACCTTTTTCTATTTTGTCGATTTCCTCCTTTCAAATTTTTCCTTCTGCAGCGAGTTCGGGGTGTGGAAATCTACACTTTGCCTTGTATTTTTCCCCATTTTCCTCCTTTCGACTTTCGCCTTCCACGAGCGGATCCCAAAGTGCGGAAAAACACATCTTACCTTATGATAGCCACATTTTTTACCCTGTAACCAGGATTCTATCCTCCATGATCATAAGCAAAATGTAGTGCAAATTACAAGGCATATATAGATGAAAAATGCAGGGACATTTAACAATAGTAAAATCTACTTGAGTCTGTAATAAGAATTCAACATATTCGGTACATTCATAAGCAAATACATTGCATAAATAATACAATAGAGAATACTTATATTGAATATGAATTTGTCCCACAACTAGCTATGTCGTTGCAATGTTCCACCCAACCATAGGCCAATTGTGTTAATCAATCCCTCAGCACAACTGCCACCCCCGAGCTGGTCATGATTTCCATAAGGAACTATGGAACAATAGGCTCACACATGGCCAGAACATCTCAAACACAGTCAAGCCAACCTACAGTTGGGTTTATTAGACTACCCAGCCAATCCAATACACAATTGGGTTTATTAGGCTACATACATTCAATCCAATACATTTCTGGATTTATCAGGCTACTTAGCTAGCCATCTAACAATTGGGTTTATCAAACTACAAGAATTCAAGCCAACATTCACATAGAGGATCATCCAAGCCAACTAACAAATGGGTTTATCAGGATACTCATCCAAGCCATCACACTACTAGGTTTATCATGCTACTCATCCCAGCTAGCTAACAGTTGGGTTTATGAGGCTGTCTATCTAAGGATCACACATGGAAAAATGCACATCAAGACACAGCAAGGCCAACACATCGTTGGGTTTATCAAGATTCTCAGCCAAGCCAATATATGATTGGGATTATTAGGCTGCCTTGCTAAGCCAATATACCATTGGGTTTATCAAGCTGTCAGCCAATCCAATCTAGGTTTGGGTTTATTAGGATGCTAAGGTAGTGGAAAGGTAGAATGGCTAAGCTAGTGGCTCATTCATAGAGCTAGGCACACCTCCACAAGATCTATCTGAACTGGCATCCACAATACCTACAAAACCAACACAAGGAAGTAACCCCTTCTCTACTACACAGTCCCTTGGGATATACCTTCCCTTCTAGTGCTTTTCAGGATGTGCATAGAAGATTCACCAACCACTGGTATATTTTTGTGAGGTTCCTCTCTTCACTAGGTTTATCAATCCAATTCGGTGTCTCTTCCACTCCTAAGTCTTTCATACAGTTCAGAACCAAAATAGGGTACACATGACAACAAACCACAAGGAGACACAACAACACATGGCTCCACTCTATAACACAGACAACTAGGGTTCCACACCACTCTGTAATACAGAAAAACACTGTAACACAACAACCAGGGTTCCCAACAAAGGACGGGTGAATAGATACACTGCAAAACAACTCATTTCGCGACTCAAGATAGTGAATAATGAATCAAATGGAATGGAAGAATGACCAAAAGTGTTTTGGGTGAATCCGGAATGATAGAATGGGAATGCATTCATGTGATTACTTGCTTCAAAATAAATAATGCAGCTTCCCAATACTGGAGGCTTGCTCAGACATGAAATTTGACTGCCATACCTCGTTGTGCCCCACTCATTAATTTCCTCAATGAACTTCTAGAAGAATTGAATGATTGAATACAGAGGAATAAAAGGGTATATGAGATCTTAAAGAATTTTTGTCTTGAATAGATCCAAGGTTGTAGTGAATTTCATAATCAGAAGATGTACCCGAGATAATCCTAAACCAATTGTCCATGCAACTGGAGATTGTGTGATGGAGATTAAAGGTGGTCGAAGATCAACGGCTAGGAAAAATTCTGCTGATAAAAGAGGAAGGAGAATAAAAGGTGATTCGGTTTACAAAATAAAAACTAATCATTGTGTATTGGATTGAGATCGATCATCAAAATATATCGACGGTGCACAGCGATTCCGCTAGGTGGAGTTGCGCGGTTTGGAAAATTTTTGATGTGCGTAGAATTTTTATGAAATCTGCTTCATCACATTTGAAGTCCATCATTGATATGGTGGGAACACATATCTAATGGTCAATAAATATATCGTTGGTTCAATTAGCAAGTTGATTAACAATAGAGAGCGGGCACGTAATTTTTATCCAAAATATTTTTTTCTAGGCTTGAGTCCGCCTAGGTGAGTTGGATGACATACCAATGAAATATATTTTGTTGATTAGATAGGGTTTTGTGTGGATTGGACCCGCAATATCTTACCTAGAATAAGTTTGGATAAATCCCCTCCCTATTCCTTGTGGAATCATGCCCCCATCTCTTTTGTTGCGGTGCATATCTACTTGTGGTATTTTATTAAATTGCATATTTACATGATATCTCAAAAATATGCCGTGCCAACTGACCAACACGAGAACCATAGGCATCAACCTTGATTGTTGATACATAAAACACCAAATCAATGGCTGGGCCTTGGTTTTGAGCTCCTCACCATGATTTAATAACAATAATTACATCGTGTACAATTTTAATACCATGGGGTCAAAACCGAGGTATTACAGAAATTAGTTGGTATTGCAACAAGGATACCAAACAATGTTTACACCCTGGACATAAGAGAAGAAAAATGTTATATGACTCAAGTGGATAAGAGTTGGTTGTGGCATAGAATATTAGGACACATGAACTTTTACAACATAATAGAAGTAAGCATAAAATAAGTTGTAAGAGAATTACCCAAAATTTCAAAACCTCCAAATATTGTTTGTAGACATGGTCAACATGGGAAGCAAACAAAGGTTAGTTTCAAAACTAAGGAGTGCTCCACCTAAAAACCACTAGAATTAATTCATACTAATTTATGTGGGAAAAATATGACTAAGAGTATACAGGGAGGTTACTATTTCATGTTATTCATTGATGACTTCACAAGAATGACTTGGGTATTATTTCTTAAATAAAAATCTAAAGAATTTGAAAAAATTGAAATATTCAAAGCACATGTTGAAAATGAGAATGATCTAAAAATCAAAATTCTAAGATCAAACAATGGAGGGGACTTTATGTAACGCCCCATATTTTGACTAGCCATACCTACTGCACTTTATTTTGCTTATTTTATTTTTTGGACTCATTTTGACTGAGTGAGATTTATTTACAACATGATCAACCAAAATTATGATGTGACTATGTTTATTATGACACTATAATTATAAGTTTAATATTCTTCTGATGTCATCATGATTATTATGTTTCTATGATTATGAAGTTATAATGTTGTCATTATCATGGGATTCATTTATTTTATGTTGAGAGTATGTTTAAATGTTTTCATTTATAAAATGTGAAATATATGATGGGGTACATGGATACCATTTTATGATGCCATCAATTGAATTATTATATGTTGTGTGTACCTGTGATGAATTTAATTATTATATGAAAGAATGATGAGGATGATGATGTGGATAAATTGATTATCAAGTGGATGATACTTGTTATAAATGTGCATTTTTGAAGTACTGACCCACAGGACATTGGAGTTATGTGTTAGCCGAATACTTGATAGGATATGTGGAAGAATAACTTGTTACACAATAAACCTTAGCAACCAAATATGATTATACGATGACACAATACAATAATCATGATAGCAATAGAGTATGAATTGATAGGGTATACACCCAGTATGTTGAGAGGGTTGGGTGTATTTCCCACCCTATGTTACAATGATACACGAGGTCATGGGAGGGTCATGCTGAGACACACTCCCCAAGTTGATGTGATGATGATGGTCATGTGTCTAGTAGGAGAGGCTAGGTACATTATTCAACCAACGCTATCGCCCTCAAGTTCTTATGTGGTCACATCGGTGAATCTGACATCCATTTCTATACTAGAAGAAGAAGGATAGGGAGGATGTAGATGTAGGTTAGGATAGGAGGACGTTTTAGTTAGTATTGTTGAGGGTTGAGTATTTTCAATACTGAGTTAGTGGTAGTAAGTACCCATCTTGTTTGACTGGTTAAGTTAATAAGAACATAAAGATAAGATATGAAATCATAAAAGGGATTAATTGTTAAATAACAGAGAATGTTAAAGTAACTATATTATGTATGTATACTTGTTATGTTTTCATGAAGGATTATTAGTATTAGTTAGTAGCTATGCATAGGGAAATATGATGTATGGTTATAGTGTATGTTTGACCTGTGCATGTATTATTCATGCGTGCACACCTTGCACATGCACACTGGTATTGAAATACGAATACTCGACATCTTAAATAATTGTATAAGTTTGAGAATAATTAAGTAAATTGTATATTGATCCAATATGGATAATGAACGTTTAAGTTATTAAGATTATGTGAACATTTTGATAAGTAATTGACTAAGTGTTGTTGATTAGGATTGTCATGAATAAACATAGACATTGTTCCATATGCGGCAATAGAATTGTGTTATTTAATTGTTTACCATTATTGTTTAAAACCCTTAAGAATGCCTTGTTTATAGATACAAGAATAATGTGTTTGTACTAAAGTACTTGTCAATTAAACAAAGAATTATTCTCATTAATTACTAATCACTAATTATTGTTATTGTTATTGTTACTATTTAATTAATATTTATAATTATAATTGTCATTTACTATAAAGCATAAAGGATTAACAAAATAATTATATGAATTATTGAGTTAAGTAATTATTGATAGGAATGACATAAGCATTTCATGGAAAATTAGAAAGGATATTTAATTATCTAACTTCACCAAACAAGATAAGATAGGATGTCATTAAAATAATAATTTTCATTAATTTATTACCATCAAATACATCAGATCTAAATTCGACAACATATGTAAGACACCCACCACAACCAACCCGAAAGGTTAATAATAATAACTATTAAATTATTATTTTATCCAAACATATTTAATGTATAAAATGGTGAGTGGGACTAATGATTATCCCACTATCTCGTGAAGGCCCCAAATGAACATATCAAGAATTATTAATGAATGACCAGTCAACTCACTCCATTGAACTTAATCGACCTTAATGGCATTGAACTTCTCGAGACAATGTGTACAAAATATGTATTATTTTATTATAACTTGAAATTTTAAACTTGAAAATGAATAAATGTTTTGGGGTTTTGTGGGATTTGATGGGGGTGTTAGCACTCAGAATGTACCCAAGGTTGTAGATGGTAAATACCAAGGTAACAATAAAACCCCTTTAAGAAAAAAAGTTGGCTTCCTCCTTCATAGAGAGGGATCTCTCACTAATTTTCAACAAGGTCAGATATAAAACTAAAATAAAATTCAGATTATGTTTGTGGTTGAAACAAGGAAAGCATACATTGGGATATGGAGTCACAAATATTCATGAATCACAAAACAGTTTACAGGTGAAATTATACAAAGGAAGGGTAGCACTCAGTTACAGTAAAAAAGTAGTTTGTCTGGTGATAAAGAAGAAATGAGAACAGTCCATCAATACAAAGCACCAAGAGATGGATTCTACATCAACTTTGGTAAGAAAGAATGGTGAATACCTGAAACAATAGCCAGAGCATAACAATATGAATTCTGAACTATTACACACTCATTCCAGATATGAAGAACACATAATGGCAAGTTTGACAGGAAATACATGCACATGGGAAAGGAAATAATAGACTGTAACTATGAGATACACAAGAATATTTGCAACAACAGGCCAACATTAGACAATTTTATTAATGATAGATCTCAAAATGCATAACACAAAATATCACAGGTTCCAACCTCGTCTTCCTCTATTAAGGGTATATTTATAATATCATGAGCTCCCGAGACCTATTATTCTTGCACATTGATCTAGGAACAAATAATCAATATCATCAAAGAATAATCAACAAATAACTCATGAAATGGTGTTAATCGGAACCGGAATTGGTTTCCTCTATGTATATTTAATAAACAATGAATGGTTACAATACCAATGTCAATCAATAGCTTGAATCAATGAAAAATTCAAATACCGAAGGAGGCAATTTGAAATCATGAGTGAGTCTGGCTTAACTGACTCTTAGCCATTCAATCACACTCAGTTAACCACTTGACCAAAACCCTAATTGACTCACCAAAACCTAACTGAAGTCAGAGTGCAATAAATGACTGAATCTCAATTGAAGGAGATCAAACACACGTCATAGCAAGCCAACCATCAAGTGCTAGTGCTCCATGACTTCAATGAACCCCAATGAGGTTAAGTGAAGCTGAACTGATCATCAGAAGTTGGTGGAGGTGCCTATGTTGACTCTAGATCATTAAATAATATTAAATAATCATTAAATAATATATTTAATGAGAGGAGGCTCCTTAACTGACTGGTTGAACTGATTGTAACCACCAGTTAGCAATTAGGTGCA
>LPNX010023174.1:4178-32001 GCA_001517045.1 Pseudotsuga menziesii | reverse complement strand
TCTACCCCACTACATGGCTCATTTGTCCATTTGCCTACCATATTTCCCTAAAAATCCCACTAAAAAGCCTCCAAAAGGCCTAAAATGCCTCTAAAAGGCCATAATACCATCTAAAAATCCTCCAAAAGGCCTAAAATGCCTCCAAAAGGCCAAAAAACCCCTTTTTCCTCCAAAAATGTCCAAAATTCCTCTAAAATAGCAAAATCCCCAAAAGGGAAGAAAAAATATAAAATAATGAGGAAAAGGAGGAAAAAACCCTAAACAAGCTGCCCTAAACCATATGGTTTCCAAAACCATGGGCCAGCACTCCACCACTAAAAAAAACTATAAATAAGTGGTGGAGACCCCTCATTTAAAATCCATTATCATAAGCATCCTGCCTCTGCCGAAATTATTCTCGAAACCCTAGCTTACCATCAAGCTACTTTCACCATTGAGAACTCTTTTTGTCCCATTTCCACCACCGGGAAAGGAAAGGAAGCAGCTTGGAGCTCGAAGCCACCGACATCGGACCAGCGCAACGGACTCCATCAACCTCCTCATTGGAGGTAATATCAATAAAAACCATTATACATTTCTTTACTGTTTTTGCTTCATGTTATTTGCTTTTTACCGCTTTTGTTTCAAGAACGTAGTTAGATTAATCTTTGTTTCAGTTTATCTTTATTTGAACTGCTACTAAGGATTCCAGATTCCTTAGTAGGTGCTCATTAGCACAAGCTAGGGTGAAAACCCTAGCTACAGTCCGGGCCAGTGCTCAGGGAGATTACGCTAGTTGGGCGTCGACAGAGTGAGAACCCCTGTCAACAAGGCTTTGTTGGTGGGTTTTTCCAATAGCGTAGTTCCTTTCAATATTTCTGGCAATATTCCAGGCATTATACGTGCCTATATACCTAGGGTTATGTTGAATGTTTTCCAAATGCAATTCTTGGCTCTATACTTAGCACTATGTTGGTTGTTTTTCATGGCGCAATTCCTGATGAAATCCATGGCTCTATACATGATGCTATGCTTGGTGCTATTCAAGAGGTTATTTTGGAGGCTATTATGGGCGTTATTTGGGACGCTATTATGGAAGCTAATTGGGATGCTAATTGGGATGTTAACTGGGACACTAAAGGGTTATATTATTCATAAAGATTATTATCGCATTTATTTATGCAACTCTCCACCTTTAACATCTGAAATTTACTACCCTTTTGTTGTTTACTCTTCGATACAATACTAAGGTATTAACGGTATGCTATAAAAATGAGCTTTACCGACTTAAAACTTTTATAACTAAAATTTCAATACTAATAGTAAGGTTTTAAGGTAAAAAACATTCCGTTCTACAGACATTTTTTTAAATACATAAATATGGTTTGAGATAAATAGTTATTTAATCAAAAATAAAATTTAGTTAGTAAATTAGGTATTATTATCATTTTGGTATTGGATTACGATTTTAAATTAAAAGTTTAGGAGTTGAAATCTGGTTACTTATAAATCATTTAAAAGTTATTTTTAGTATGGTAAATAAATTTTTGTTTATGTATAGAGATCAAATTTTATGAGGTGTAAATTTTTTCTAGACATTTAAAAAATTTAAGATAAAAAATATTTACATTTCAAGAAGCTGGCCGTGAAATCTATAAATATATATTATAACTGATTTATTAAATATTCTAAATCAAATATTCTAAAGGAGAATGTTTTTTTTAATTGTATTTTACATTGCTTTAAATAACTTATATAAAATATTTCATGATTAAGATTATTTTCACATTAGGCTATTTAACAAGTTTTTTTTTAATTTCTAAAAAAATAAAATAATAAGTTAACTTATTTCATATAAACCTGAAATTAAAAAATAATTTAGAGAATATGCAACAACATTTTGTTAACAAGGTCTAGTGAAGATGTGTTCCAAGGTATAGCTCTCTACGAAGTTTTGATATGCTAGGTTTCATGTCATAGAGTTGGACCAACTAGCTTTCTATTTTATAAGAAATTAATTTTTTATTTATTTTTTTAATGAAAAAATGTTGTTGTTTTTGTTGTTGATAGATATTAACGTTCAATAAGAACAACTTTGGTTTATCAAACCTTAAAAATGAAAGGAGACACTTGGTTTTCTTTAGAATTTTATATTTGTGCTAATTTTTTTTAAGAGAAGCATTCCTAAATCACCATAGTCATGATGAGTTAAAATGTTAGGGAGGTTGGTAATGTAGCAAATGTTTTAAAGTGCTCTAATGTAGGTGTATGAAAGACATTCTAGGAAAAAAATATTTTCATCTTCAACCATCTTTGTGTCACAAATATGACATATTCTTTTATCCCACAACACTTTAGGATTTGTCCAACACCATGTTTCACTAAACAGCGCATGAGAGTTTTTTGTTATTGTAGCAATGTTGATTTTCCTCTTTAGGCTAGTTAAAGTAGAGAGATATTTTTCATCTTCTCGATTAGGGTTGATTGCCTCCCTATAATATCTTAATTTTGTTTCATCCTCCAACTTTTGACTACACCATATCTTTCCCTTAAATTTAAATGTAATACTATTATGTAGAGTGACCTCTTCCTTGACTCCCTAATGGTTTAGCCAAGACTTGGCATCTTTATGAAAACCTCACTTAAGTCAAAGGGCCTTTTGAATAGAGTATGAAGCAATCTTAGGGAGCCTCTAGTGTCCCATGTTGTTTATCTTATTCTTTTACGTTAGGTTCTTAGTCATATCCATGTTCTCAATCCAGGAAAGAATCTCTTCTATGAGGAGGATAGGATAGGGTATATTTCCTTTAATTTTGAGATTATATGTTATAAATCACTTTTGTATTTTCTCTGTCCTTCTCCAAGACTCTCTGGAGATGATGCATCCCTAAACTTCATAACCATATAAGGTAGCATGAGTGACGAGAGTCTCAAAGAGAAGTTTCATCAAATTCCAAAGGAATAGGTCTCCTAGTTTCTTCTAATTACAATTTATTTATTCTGACCAGCTGATCAGGATTTATGCAGGAACACAAAAAAATACACAAATAACCATAGAAACAAATATTTAATGGAAATAACACTTCATTTCATTAATTAATAACTGAAACTTGTTTACATACAGAATGGAAATAAACTAGCTAGAGTGTTGGTAGCTTATCTCTAAGAAGAGATATGGTGGCTACATGCCTCTGAACTCTGTGTTACATTGAGGCTCGAAGGCCTATATATTATTGAGAAACAATGGAAACCCTACACATCCAAAAACCTAACCCTAAGAGGTGAAACACCGGAATGATGGCCCTGTTGGGTAACTTGGTACATCAATTTCTCGGGGTCGTAACTTTAGCATACTACCTCCATTTGGCGTGCATGATACATCGTTAGAAAAATTGGTTTAAGGACTACATCCATAAAAAAAACTATTAATTCCAAAAGAGACTCATAGTTAATCAACCACTCGATGCCAAAAAAACGTCGTAGGGCCTCAAAACGGCTTTGAAAGTTTAAGACCCGAAAACTGCCAAAAATAGTAAATTGTGCTACAATTAAGGAAACTGGAAAATTGAAAGAAACAATGGTGGGGGTCCAAGTGGAATAGGTGGGTGGCCACCAATATCCTCTTGGATCACCAGCCCCCAAAGTTCCTATACTTGAAAATAACATTCTCATACAACCTTATCGTAGAAGCTCTCAACTCAAAAGGGACTTTTAGCTCTTCTAATATATTCCAAAGTAGTGATCCATGAGGATATCCAAGATAGATCAAAATAAAAGTCTTCAAAATGAAAACAAAAGCTTATATTAGTTTAGATCTCGACTATATCTTTCTGGTGCCATTTGTTTCGTGACCAATGACCTTTGGATGTGAAATTTACTGAGTTCTGAATTTACCACAAAAAAGGTAAAAGTGGAAAAAAAGGGGCCACATGGAACACCCACAGGGTTCCATGTGGCATGTATAGTGTTGACACAGATCAGTCGAACACACTATCGACACCCTTCGACACAATCTCCCTAAACACTGGCCGAGACAGTTTAAGTTTACCCTATCGAGCAACATCTCCGAAGCATATGTAGTGTCACTCGAGATGCTTGGGGGAGGGCTGTAGGAGCCACATTTCCACAGAATCGAAGAGGACTTGCGCACTTAATCTCTAACATGAATCACAGATCTAGGAGGGGTCAACCTATTATCTACCCAAACTGTCTACCATTACTTACACCAGATCTAGTATCACAACATTTCACTATTTAGATCCTAACAAAGAGGTCGGCATGTAAAAGATCATTCACAATATGAATACTTCACATCATTCAGATAAGATTTTTTTTTTTCAAACACTATGATATCACATCGTTAAACCATTTAAATCACAGCGTATAGATCGCATCACTTAGATCACATCAATTAAATGCAGAGACATAAATCACAAGATTCAAGAGCATCGCAGATCACACAACATAGAGTTTCCAGTAACATTCATATCATATTAGCTTTGCAGGTCAAAATACATCCCAAAATACATCCCTTGATCAATTGCCTCATACCAACATGAAGATTACAAAACAGTTCGCAATGGCAAAAAGACGAAGATATTTGTTCTCCAATTTTCCTTCGATGATAAAGATTATCTATCACTACATTCCTTATTCTATTTATAGGCTTACACCTTTTACAAAAAGTCCCACATAAACTAATTTCCTAACTAACTTGGACCAAAATCTAACTACTTTTGAATATGTCGACCACACTTGTCGAAAACTTCCTCCTACGCAGTCCACTTTGACACTTGTCACTTGCTCTTACGTCGCACCAAGCACACTCAATCACCTACCAACAGGCCCCCAATAAAAAGTTGTGGCTCATCCTTGAGCCAAGTGAACTTGATTCAACTTAGCCTTGAATTCGTCATGCTCTGTGTGCATCTTCTCTACCTCTTCTTTGACCTTTGCACTTAGGATAGCACATTCCTTAACCTCATGTTTGACTAGATGTTCTTCTAAAACTTGTGTCACTTTGGTCCAAGCCTCTTGTGTGGCCACAAGTATTTCAATCACCTTTAGCACTAGTTTCTCTACATCTTCCTGGAACTGAGCTAGATGCACTGGCCTACACTAATGGCACTCTCTCACCTTGGTGACTCTCTGTTGTAGCACCTTTAGCTCTGCTACCTTCATTACCTTCACAATTGGGGTCATCGTTCTCACTGATCCCCATGATTGCTTGTATTTTTTCCTCTGTTGTATTTAGTTGCGCACCTAATTGTTGCAGCTGATCATCCTGAATGATGCGCATCCAAAATTGGGTTGTTGCTTCCACAATGGAATTGGATTCCTTCTCCAACTCCTCTAGCTTTTCTACTGCCTCTTCTATTTTACTTCGGCGCTCTTCTATCTGCTCAAGTGACGTGATTGGTATATGGCGTGCATGCAATTCCTCATTCTCCTTCTTTAAATCCATGACTATTTGGCCTAGTTGTGCTACCTTGGCTTCCGTGAACATCTCTATAGTGATGTCGATATTTAGTTGCAAGTAGTTGAGATGGCCTTCTCCAGTCTTTTCATGTCATCGAAGGCCTTCATTTTTTCCATTACCTCCGCTTCCTGGACTTTTTTTATACTTTTGATCTCCCCCTTTACTAATTATATTTCCTCCTACAACTTCACTAACTAATCATGTAGGATTTCCTCATGGTCCATGATCTCTTAGCTTGTTGTCTTCTGCATACGTGCTAGTTCCTGCATTGGTATCTTTTTTATGTCGAGGTTGATCACAACTAACTAATGTATTTCCACATCAACATCGTCACTGTCGGTCGCCAGCGCACGCGGTGGAATCAGCACAAGATGAATCTGCTCGCTGGTACTGATTTATGTTTCCCTTTGTAGCACATTTATTTGTGGCACCTTCTCTAGTATAGAATTCATCAAGGATTGCAACAATCCCTTGACTTGGTGAAAGTATTCGATCAAATTTTACTTCACCCCGACTTGGATTTCATTGGTCGCAATGGTAATCGCATCCAATATCTAACTGACTTGATCCTTCACCATCCTTGGTGCACTTCTTGCTTCCCCTTGCTCAAATATTATCTTCATCCTTCCTTCTTCCATTTTCCTTTCCATCTCTGAATTCATCATAGTAACTAATGATTTCTCTTGCAATTCCTCCTCCTTAGATATCTTCACTTTCTCTTGCCCCTACGTGGTAGGAATGATTGGTGGTACTCCTGCTTCGGTATCTGATAATTTGTTTACAACAACTGGAACCTTCCACTCTGCTGTCCAATCATCAATGATGGCATCCAATTCCTCATCTTTCAGTTTGTATGATGTTGTTATTCATTGGTTATCAATGTCGTGTCTTTCTTCGATGTGGATCACTTGCAGTCCTAGTGTGAATCGCACCACCCATCTATACTTTATCGCATCCTCCTCTATGAGGCAAGGAACTTTCTTAACCACTTCTTGAATTCCATCCAAATATAAATAAAATTAGGTGGCGCAACCTATCTGTCACTCCTTAACTTCGATGTTACGGAGAAAACTTCCTATGGCTTGGGGTACCACAACAGACAGAGTAACCACAGAAATCAATCATTTCCCATATGCAAGAGAAATAAAACATCTAACACTAAAGGATCTCAAAACATACCTTATTCTAAATGGTTGATGTAGATCCCCATTGAGCTTTTCCACTCTCACTTGTATTAGCAATTTACGCTCTCAACATTCAGCAAACAAGACAAGCATGCTATATAATTGTGTTAGACCTACTCTAGCATATATAATCAATAACATATAAACATTTAAAAGCATCCATGGATTGAATACTCATTTAAATACACATTATTGGAAAGGAAAAGATATTTCTATTAATATAAATCAGAGATTACAATAGTGACAACCTTTGTCGACACAGCTACGAACCGAAGAAACTGAGTCCTCCACCACTTCAATCCTCCATCTCTCGATAGCAAGCTCACAAGCGAAGGAAATCTTGGGAAGAACACAAAGTGCTCCGAGGGACAAATGGATGCAAACTCAAGTATAAGCTCCAACAACAATGGACTATAGTTTTCTTGCTCTTCAATTCCTCTCCTTTCAATGTATCCAAAGGGTTCCTTATATAGTGCTTCAATGGGGTAATGGAAGGTCAAATCTTAGCGATCTCAAGTCATATGGAAGGCCAAGAGACAAGCGACTCAGATCCACATCAAGGAAAACTCCAAAACTATTTGGCCTTTTGCACACATCCCGATGTACGCGGGTTTGAGGTTCATATCCACGTATATACACGAGAATAGGTTTAAAAGTCGCGTATAGCAAATAATGCATGTTTTTAGGGGTGATCTTGGAAACATCAAAGGTACAAAAATGGTCCATGGGGTCTAAAGAGTCTGTAGAGGGATAAGGAAGGCCATAAGGGTGTGATCCACAATGTGTGGTAAAATCAACTGTAACAGATGCCCCCTAATGTGTGAGGTCATAGGTGTGATACAATGGTCGAAATACATTATAAGTCCATCCCAGAAGTGGAGTGATGAAGAACCAGGTGGAAGAACCAGCCATCCAACAGTATAATACAATAATGAAACTTTGCACATAACTGCAAGTACATATAGCAATCCCGGATACATAAGAGTACAATGGCCATAAATAGGCATGATACAAAATATGATGTGTGTGGTCATCACCACGTACAATATAGATACATCAGAATATCCATGATAAATATATACAAAGGATCATGATCTCCATGAAAGATGAAGATATACAATGTATCAAGATCTCCATAATCGCTGAAGATATCTGACATACATTGGAATCAAGTCACAAGAGCTAAAATCTCATGAACACTAGCACGATTAAGGAGGTAGCATATATGAAATGCCACCAATATGGAAGGTCTTCTACACAATCCACTATGAGTACATGTCCTACTATGTGAATAGAGGTGTCGAGGTCGAACATAGTAGTCCATTGTCTGATTACCAATCATTGATGTATACCGTTAACAGACGCGAGATCACCCACCAATAATGAAAATGGGGTTCAAGGTACTAGGGTGCAAACTAACAAGTGTGAATAAATGTGTTAAGGTCAAACACTTGAGAGAATCCATCGATCAGGGGACATTGATGTATTCCCAAAATTGTCGATGGCAAGAGAACCTGCCACTGATGACTGCAAGTCTCAAGGCACTCAAAATGACTCTAGATTCCTATCCCAGAATAAATGATCTGAAGTCAATGGGATGAAATCCACTGGAAGGAGGGAATTAAGGAATCCATCATCTTCCAACATGAGGTACTCAGCAAAGCTGTATAATATGGAAGGACTCGATCATAATGTGCATGAACCAGTAATAGTACTGTGAATGGCCGACATGCAAAGTCAATAGAACTGAGGAATGGTTGACTCAGATTTCAACTTCCTTTGAACAAGAGCATATAGGTGACTATGGTGACTGAATGTAGGCAAAATAGACTCAATATACAAAAATGGGACATCTCTGCAACACAGGAGGCATTGACAGAGGCTCCATAGGGACTGGAAGCTTAACCAGTCATGGAGATAAACTCAGAGAAACGAGTATAGCTCCTAAATTCAAACTATTAACCCAACCAATGGATGTGATATATAGTTCTCTATTCGAAAGTGAAACGACTCAATTCTTTCCAAAGATAACATCTTTTCCTATCCGGATTTTTGGTTTTTTTATTTTTTTTGGACTTTTTCAAATATTCTGAAAAGCTTGAAAAAGAATAAAAGTGCTTTATAGTTACAGACTAGGAGGATACGAGTTTCAAAGGGAAAGTAAACTAGTTCCAAGTAGCGGAACATACCTATGCACATTGCAAGGACACATGTGTAGGATAACAACACTCGGGGGAAAGTACCCTCCTAGTCAAAAAATGGGGAATCAAGCTGCAAAAGATATGTAAAATGGCTCCACATGGCTAGACATGAGACAATCTCGGGCTATATAGCTAATAATCAAAGTCAGTGAAGTTGGTATAAGGCTCAATAAGGCAAGAAAAACTCATGATAATGCAATTACAACTTGACATAAGGGAGTCCTGGGGAAAAAGGGCCAGCAAAAAGATCAAGAGGAGTATGAGGCTCTTGCGCAAAGTCATGGTGATACTATACAAAGGACTCCCACACCCTAAATAAAAAATGTCAGCATGGGCACCAAATGCAAAACAAGAGCTAACTAGGGCACCCATGTATGGTCAAGCTCTACCATTCAAATCATGTCACTTCTAAAAGCAACAAGGAGGTTTCGTGAGAAGATAGAATGGGTTCGTAACTAAGTGTTGACGGGCCAGATTAGCACGAGTGTCAACCAAGAGACAACCCGATCCGAGAGTTTTCGAGATGCCCTCAGTCGTTAGGTAGTTGTGCCTAACGGGATTAAGGCCCCGTTGCCTTCCTTAAGTTGTTCCTAGCTACAGGAGAGGAGAAAACTAAAGCTACTTTTTATCGATTAGATCTATGCTATCGCTAAATAAGACTAGTCAAGTTAATTAGTATATTACAAAATTGATCAGTCAAAATTGATCTACTCAATCAATTAATTTATAATACAAGAATAAAAGTTAATCAAATATTAACAGACTCAATGAATTACAGATATATAATATAAACACATATACATTATTCACAAGATCAGAAAATGACCTAGTAGTGGTATAAAAGTAAAGATCTAATTCAATAGATTTTTCAATAAAATAACTAAAGCAAAAAATATCATTAATCTATTATGAATATCCTATCCTAATCAGGAGTGTAGAAAACATTAACCTGAAATAAAATTGCCAATAATTCAACTGTGCTAACAATGCAGAAAATATTCAGAAGAAATTCGGAATTTAAACAATATCACACAGTGAACAAGTATGTCACATGTAATGGTTGACAACAATATCAAGTCTACTATATGACAGATATTAGCAAATCAAACCCAGCGTAAGTCGACAGATTAAATATGATGTATTTGTAAAATTCATCAAAGAAATAATAAAAAAACATAAATGCTGCAGAGAAAGTGACAAGATCAAACTATATCATAAATACATTTGCATAGCATAAATACTGTAAATATATATATAGATATCACCAGTGAAAAGTACTGTAGCTGCTGACCAAAAATTGTCTCAAGTCACAGGAAATAATTACAGTGATCTTGTCATGTCCTTTTCCCAACTATCGACCCCCTTATCCAGTAATACATGTCTTCTTTAAATACAAATTATCTCACATGAGGACAGTTCTATAAAACTGGAAATTATAAGATCGAAATCTTAACCAATTTCATTAAAAATGACAAATGCCTCATGTCATTTTTCTATATGTGTTATAATGTCTTTAAAATTGGAAAGATTTGATTTATAGCACAAAATCATAAACGACGAAGACACTAATGATGTAGTGACACCTGGGAAACAGCGTAGCCAATCGATCTATCCACGAATATCCAAGGATCGTCCTGAACATAAGCGATTGCCAAAATCCAAAAAGAAACGCATCAACAATATCACCTGCAATGCTACATAGTAAAGAAAAACAATTAAAACACACAAGAAAAAACAAAAATGAAATAAACTACAGAATGCATGAAATAATGCACACCAATACCTGTAACAAAAATAACTTGATTATCACTTGATTATAACTTCAAACCTGAAATCAATAGTAAGTACGCCTGAAACATTATAATTTTACAAGAGCATTAAACACCTGAATATTCACACCATTCCCGGATTTTGCGAATACCCTTTGAATTGCATCAGGGTAACTTGCGCAGTCAACTCACGGACCTTTTCCTCATTCTTATGATTCTCATTTTGGAGTTTCAGGACTCTACAAATCAACCTATTCTTATGCTTCTTTAAACGCAATAGACACTTATCATCTGAATCGACCTTCTCTTTCAGCCTCAAATTCTCATCTTTGATAACATCATCACGTGTCACCATCTCTGTCAGTTCTAATTCCATTCTGTGGATTTTATCTAATAGACAACTAACAAAGAGTGGGTGAACGGTTTCACCAATTCGATAAGACTCGGGTAAATTAACTTCAACAGACCTGCCCTTCATTGGAGGGTCGATCACAGGGTCAACCTGAAGATTCTTATCAGATACATGAGGACTGCTATCTGGAGGGTTTACGAAAGGCTGATGATCAATATCGAGACCATTATCAGGTGAAACAGTTTTCTCTTCCTCATCGTCAAGCACGACTGTTTCAATATCAACATTATTGCTCATTGCAGACTTAAGAGCATTACCCTTGGATAACATACTCCTCGTAAACCTACCAGTGACCTTACCATTCAGCCTTTTTCCCTTCAGTTCGCGGGTATCCTCATTACATTTTGGTGTCACAGGGGATAGATTTAAATCTTTTTTCGTACGCTTGGAAGGAATAGGAGTACCGGGACTACATGCAGGAGCGGGAACGCTATCATCGCGAATGTTGGGTCTTACACGACCATCAAGGTTTGACACAGGCTCGTGCATAGGTGAAACCAAAACTTTACAAGGATGTGGATGCCTTACACATTCCTCAGGACAATAAAATTGATAATGACAGAAGGCCAAGAAGCCATTCGATTCAAGAAACTCATCCCATGATCGATTTTGTTTGGACTCCCTTTCAATCAACATCCTAACCAGGACGAGATGAAATAGGCTGTGACTAATGTTCTTTGGCCCCTTCTTAATGGCCGAGGACATTTTTGTCATACTATGAACTAAATAATATGGCAAGTTAATAGGAAAACCGAGGAACATAGCCATTAACCGGAGATGATATACGTAAGCCAAGGAGAGATGACCTTCACAGGTCACATACCTGTGAATAACATCGAGGACCGGTCACCATTCTTTCTTGAAGTATTTCCTTGATACCCCGGTTTGGAAAGAAACATATTGGTAGGGATTCTTCATCATTTGTCTCCATTCGGTAATTTCCATCTGTTTGTATTTGAACCATCATTCACCCGTCAATGACAAACCCGTGGCCAAGGCAACCGAACGTTCGTCGACCCTGAATTGGAGACCAGCCACCATAACCTTGGCGTCGACCAAAGACATGGAAAATAACCTAGTCACCTCCGGGTTCAAATCCGTGAACTTGCGAATGAATGGCAACCATCCAACTGCTTCAACCTTGACCAAGAGCTCAGGGTTCTCATCAAGGAGTTTCACGTCACTGGGTTCAACTCTAACAACCAGTGCCATGACTGCAAGTGCGAAGTCACATAGTAGCACACAGAATAGATACCATAAATCGAAATCCAACAGTAAACTGGAGAGCGAACATTCAAGGTGTAAACCGAGCAGAAAACAAAAGCAATGAAACCCAAGGTTCTCATAAACAAATTGCGCCATGAACAAAACTAGACAAGATCGCTGTAAACTCGACATGGGGGAGGGAGAATAACCACGCAGAGTGGTAATCAAGTGATAAAAGAACTGATGGAAAAGACTCCAGATGAACTCATGTTACCATTATTTATTCAGAGTACTCGACAGACAACCACTCACAGCATAAGCTACAGGTGTTGAACGAGAAGGGAGCCACAACACTGAGCACATACTGGCCATTGAATATGATTGACAAAGTTAAGTACAAGTGCAATGATACCAGATCAATTTTCCGGTAAGTGGATCAATTTCGGAGGTGATGACACAAGTCAAAATGATTATGAGGATTAAACCTTGGATGTTAATGCATACACCTTACTGTATGATTATGTAAACCTTTCAAAGGTGGCGAGCATGTGACGCGACATAACCATAAAACCCAACATCAAACCTTCATAATATGGAGCATATTATAAAAATCGACATTAAACATTTATAGTATGAGCAATTATGATTTCGGGGTTTAGAAAATGAACTTAGGATGAGGCACCCCTGCATAGCACATTTAACCTTTGATGTTCTAGGACCTTGTCCAAGTTATAATTAACCAATAATGCGTGTCTATTGATTAATATCCAAATGAAGGATTATGGCAAGAGGCGTAAAAACCAAAACTTACCACATAATCTGAAAGGTAATTCATCCAAATAATGATTTCAATGTAGTGATTTTGTCCACTAACCATAGTTCACAAAGGTTGTAAAAAACATAGAATTTCACTGATTCAGTAGCTCACAGAATGTCACCATTTCAGTAGCTGTCGGTTCTGTAGATTTGCTATAAGAAATTCGAACATTTCATCAAAACAAAATAAGATTTTGTTTGATGAAACATGTTTTTTAAGGCTGTTGAGTAAGGGCACAACAGATGGCGACTGACTGGGCAGAACAGTTATCTCTGTTTCTTAACCTGAAACCATGCAATCGAAAAAATTAGATCCTTCATGTATGCCATTATGCAGACATCGGTATTTTAACATCTTAAATAGATTCATGAATTTCACATCTCTAGAAATTACCAGAAATTTACAGTCTTAATTATTTATTTGATGAAGATCAAGTTTCTAACAAAAATTAATCCAAAAGAAGTAAAACAGTAAATGGCTCGATTTTAAAGAATAAAATCTTAATACCAAAAGCATGGCCCTGCTGCCAGCAAGTGTCTATAGCCTCGACATGGTTGCTTCAAAGGCCAAAGAATGCCAGTATCCCATCTGCCAATTATAGATATACAATTCTGGTTAGGCTGAAATATTACCATCATTTTTCCTCTTTTTTTTATATATACTTCTGAAGGCCGTGATTCTGGCTTGGTAACCAGATAGTAACCACGTCAATCACCAGTCCGCACCGCAGTAAATAAACTGACTCGTAATGAGACCTTTTATCCCTCAAAGTTTTTCTGTCCAAGGGGCATTGTACAGGCTTGGTGACCAGAAACGACAATTTTACTGAATGCAAACCTATGATCCTGAACAGACCGGCTCCTTATGAGACCCTCTGTCCTTCATATTATTTTGAAAATACTCAAATCCAACCATGGCCAGAATGTAGTTATATTTAATCTGCAGTGAGATTATCTTAGCAGATGGGGAGGCAAATCTAATTCTCTTTACAAGAATGGATGGCGTAAAAGACTTAAATAGATAACCTCGACAAATACTTCCCTAATTCCTTTTGGAAAAATCTTTGTAGAGACTCATATTATTGATTTATATTAACATGATTTAAGAATTTTTGGTAAAATCTAGAAAGATGAAAACCTGCTCCCTGTTCAAAACGTAAAACAGTATGACAATTTTCAGGATAGCAAGATCTCCGTGCATGATTTGTAGATCAATCACAAAACTCGATGAAAAGACATCAGCTTGAAGTTTGATAAATTGATCAGACTCAAAAATACCCAAATAAAACAGCAAATGAGTATGAGAAAATATTCAAAGCAAACAAGTAAAATAAACACACTAATAAATTCCACAAACCAAGCACACCACACAAGGTATGTACAGGATAATCCCTCGAGGGGGATCAGCAGAAATATTTCTTGATCAGATGACCATTTACCGGAAGGTTCTCGATGTCCCCCTCCATCTTCTGTAACCTGAACATGCTAGGACCAAGTTTTTCTGTAATAATAAATGGTCCCAGCCACAGGAATTGGAATTTAGTATAAGTTTCCTCTATCTTCGTGCTCCTTGTCCCATTTCAAAACTAGGTCACCTACTTCCAAATCCCTACTGGCTGATTTTCTATGATCAAACCAGCATTTCACAATCTTTTGGTGTTGCTCAAACTTTTTTCTAGCCAACTCTCTATCTTCTTCCAGTTTAAGCAAGGTATTGATTCGATGTTCCATGGCAGAACATGGTGTCTCTTGTACTGACTGGGAGAGATGTAGAGAGGGTAAGAATAGATGAGGAGGCAAAATAGCTTCTTTTCCATATACCAGAAAAAAGGGAGAATTACCTATGGCAGCTTTGGGAGTCACTCTGTCGGCCCACAAGGCATTCAATAAGGCGTTGTGCCAATTTCTATGATGATTAACCACTGTGCGTTTCAGGATCTTGATTAAATTCTTATTGGAAGATTCAGCTAATCCGTTACCCTGAGGGTAGTAATTAGCTAAATACTTTAACTTTATACCCCTTTCCAATGCATATTCTGTTAACTTTATAGAAGAAAAATATGTTGCATTGTCAAAAATTAAAGATTCTGGAACACCAAATCTGGTGACAATAAAAGAGTCAAGAAAAGATATCACTTGTTCTGAGTTAACCACTCGCAATGGGATGGCTTCAACCCATCTAGTGAAGTAATCAGTGGCTATTAGAATATATTTGTGCTGATGTGAGGAAGCTAGTGTAATTGGACCAACAATGTCCAAGCCCCATTGTTGAAATGGGACTTCAATAATAACAGGTTGGAAAGGTAACGCTGCTTTCTTAAGTCTGTTGCCTGCTCTCTGACACTCTTGACATTTTCTAGCAAAGGCATATGCATCTTTGAACAACGTAGGCCAGTAGTAACCAGCTTTGAGTACTTTATATGCATTGGTTTCCCCGCCAAAGTGTCCCCCGGTTGGTCTTGCATGTAATTGAGACAACACATTATCAGCTTCATTCTTTTCTAAACAACGAAGGAGAATCCCTTCAAAATTCTTTTTGAACAAAATATTATCAATCAGCTGATAAGGTGCAAATCTTAATCTCAAAGCGCTTTTGCTACACGAATCTAAATGTTCAGGAACATTCCCATGCAATAGAAAAAACTTAATATCATGGTACCAGGAATCAGAGGGGGATGAGATTGGAAAAACTTCCCTTTCGAATAGAGAATGTTCATCAAAGAAGTGCAGATCAGATTCAGAGATGTCTGAAGATCCAGCTGCCAACTTACAAAGTCCCTGTCCTCTGACAATATTCAAAGGCTTGATTTCCAGGTCATACTCCTGAAGTGCTGTGACCCAATGGGCTCATTTTTCACCAAGGTCCTTCTACACCAAAAGATTTATGACTGCGGAATATGGCACAATGACCTTGGTATGAGACTTCAGCAAATAAGGCCGGAAATGTTTCACTGAATTAAAAATAGCAAATGCTTGTTTGTCTACTTCTGGATAGTTCAGTGCCGCACCATTAAAACCAGAACTCATAAAAGCAATGGGAGCTTCATTATTTTCCTGATTTTTCTGCGTTAGAACAGTGGCATATGAAGAGTCAGAAGCAAACATATACAAAATAAATGGTCTAGAGAAGTCCGGGCTTATTAAGGTAGGATCTTCAGCAATAGCTTTTAGTATATCATGAAAATATTGCTTTTCTTCAGCAGACCATTTGAAATCAGCATCTTTCTTAATCATTTTCTGAAGTGGTTTGACCATTTCAGTGAAACCAGGGATAAACCTGGAAACAAAATTTATCTTCCCTAGAAAAGATTGCATAGTTTTCTTTGAATGAGGCATAGAAATCTGTGCTATAGCCTGGGTACATTTCGGGTCAATATTGATACCTTGTTTCAAAACTACAAAACCCAATAACTTACCTTCAGTAACTGCAAATATGGATTTCTTGGGATTCAGAGAGATCCCATATTTCCTGCAACGCTCAAAGACCCTTCTAAGATGTGTTAGGTGGGAAACTCTGTTCTTTGAAAAGACAGCTATATCGTCAAGGTAAATTATGACAAATTGACCAATCAGGCCTCTGAACGCAATATCCATCGCCCTTTGAAAAGTTGCTCCAGCATTAATTAAACCAAAAGGCATTTTCCTGTAGGCGTAAGTTCCCCAAGGGGTTATAAAGGTTGTTTTCAGCTGGTCAGCTTTGGATACTAATACTTGGTTGTATCCCGAAAATCCATCTAAAAGTGAAAACATTTCAGATCCGGAGACCTGTTGTAAGATTTTTTCCATAGGCGGAACTGGATAATTGTCCTTTTCCGAAACCTTGTTGATATTTCGGAAATCAACACACAACCTAATATCACCATTTTTCTTTCTGACGGGGACGATATTTTCCACCCACTGCGCATGCCGCACTGGAAAAATTATTCTAGCAGCGAGGAGTTTGTTAAGCTCATTCTTAATAGTCAGTTCTAGGCTAGGGTGCATTTTCCTCAATTTCTGTTGGAATGGTTTAGCATGCTCTTTCATGGGAATGACATGTTGCATTATGTTTGGATCAAATGTCTTGATATCCTCATATGTCCAGGAAAAAATGTCCTTAAACTCATTAAAGAGCCGTATGAAGGCTATTTTTTCTTGGGGAGTACATGTACTGCCCAGATTTACACATTGAGGACTGTGTTCGGTGCCTAAATTTATGACTTCAAATTGCATAGTAGAGCTGTTGGTTTTATAGTTCCTTACACCTTTAAATTTATCTTTCAAATCATAGAATTTCTCAAGTTTAATTACCGATCTAGGGAGAGTACTGACCTGATCAAGAGATTCTTCAATTGAACAAGGTTTATGAATTACCGCAAAGTTGTACAAATCTTCATCATGAGTCATTTCATCGATGATCGCATCCTTAAAAGTGTGCTTCATGGTCAAAACTTCGATCAACTGCTCATCATGGTCAAAAACTCTCCAATTGACAATGTTATCAGGTATGGAAGGTCTGAAAAGCAATTCAACAGAGAAAAAATCAGCAAGCGTGCCTTCAGATGGAATTAGCCTTGAAGCAACATTAGCTAACAGATCTGCTTCCTGGTTCAAATAACGAGGGATAGAATTTATGTTAAAAGCTTCAAACGATAATAATAAATTCCATACCTCTGTCTGGTAATTTCTCAGGTGCCCAGCAATGCAATGTATAGTGTTACGTACTTGTCTAATGATAATTTCAGAATCTCCTAACACTACCAAAGATTTAGCTCCTAGGTCAATTGCCTTCTTCATCCCTTGAATAAGGGCTTCATATTCAGTAATATTGTTGGTGCATTCGAATTCCAACCTGTAAGCAACAAAGTACCTTTTCCCGAGGGGATATATCAACAGGCAACCAGCCCCAGCTCCTTCCTTTGACTTAGACCTGTCAAAGTATAGAGACCAAAGGCCATCATTCAGGTCCAAATGTGTAGTGCTAGGAACAATAATTTTGTCCAGAACTTGTGTAAAATGGAAAACTTCCGATTGTTGTTCTAAATCTTGGACTGATGAAGTTTCAGCCTCAAGCTTTCCAAAGAAAGAATCAACCATGTAATTGCCCATTATGGTATCAGTAAATAGCACTGGTTCGTTTGAGTCATCCAGTTCGGTGACCATGTGCTTTATATAACGTTCTCGATCAATTCTGATTTTGTTTGGACGACCATTATGGGGTATCCATAAATGTGACCAGTCGGTTGCAAAGTATCCTTTCAATTTTTTAGACCAATCTCTGCTAAGGAACAAGCCATATGCCTCAGGGATATCTGCAACAATTATGTCGATGATGAAATGGACCTGAGGGTTTGAAGTTAATCTTATCAGTATTTCATCCAACCTTCCTATTACTTTTACGTTAGACCGGTCAAGTTGCACAATACTTGTATCGCATGGTATTGGGACTGCATTATGTTTTTTGCATACTGAATATGGCATAACATTTTTAGAAGCGCCTGAGTCTATGATACAATTGTGTACTTTACGGTTGCAGATTTCAAATGTAAGCAGAAAAGGAGGAGTTGAAGAATCTGATTTCTTACCTATGGATGAGGCATTGACTGAAGAGTTGGTTGTGTTGTCTTTAGTATTAGCAGAACTGTGTTGGGTGGAGGAAGTTTTACCATTTTTACCTAAAGAAACCCCTTGGATCATATTATCTCAAATCATAGGCAATTTAAGGAGTTCATAGATAGAAATGTTGGCTTTGATTTTCTTCAAATCCTCAACCAGGTCATATTCCAAATCAAGAGATTGTGTAGACTTAGTATTGGAAGGTTGGTTTTTTGTTTTGACAACTGAACTGTCATCTGTAGACTTTGTACAAGGTTCCCCTGAGGGCTGATCTTTCTTGCTTCTAGTGTTATATTGATGCTGATTGACATTCACAACAGCCACATCTTCATCATCAGTCAATTCCGTGGTATCCCAGAAGTGACTAATAACTTGAGGAGGGTTATCATCAGTGTTATTATCAGTACCTTGGGTATCTCCAGAATTTTGGCCTGAAGATTGGGTTTCACTTTCAGCTGATGTTTCTAGGCCTGAGACTAATAGTTTTAGGAAACTATTAATTTCATCAACATTATTAGCTTCAGATGGTGGAATCTGCTTAGCAGCTATATTTTGAAATGGTCTTCTAAAAGGCTATCTAGGTGGTGCTTTATTCGAAGTACTTTCAGAAGTACCTTTCTTCAGGTCTATGATTTCATTGGATAGTTTCTTTATGACTCTTTGAAGACTGTACAAATCTAGTGCATCTTGACCCTTCTTCTCAGGATTTGTGGTTTTGGAAGGACTCTCGGCCTTTTTGCGAGAAGACAATGTAGAATCAGTGTCTACTCCAGGGTTTGTCTTAATAGCAAACATGTCTTTCTCGACCTTAATGGCTTCATCAAAAGTTTCAGTGAGAGTAGGTTTGGCAGCTCTCCTGACAAACATGGCCATAGACATGGGTAGGGCTGAAGTATAAAATTCAATAGTGACATCCTCAGCCGGCCTTGAGATGGAAGGGATTCTATTTCTAAGAGTAAAGAACCACTGGTTAAAATCTTTAACCTTCTCCTTGGTTTCCATATGGATCCTAGACAATTCTGACACCAACACAGCTGGAGTCTTATCGTCTCCAAATTTTTTCATGAAAGCCAACTCGAACTCATTCCAATTGGTAATCGAACCAGCAGTAAGTGAAAAATACCAAGTCGAGGCTTTTCCCTCAAATGTGTAAGGGAAAAGTTGATAGACAACATCTTCGTGTTCAACATCCAAAAGCCGAACTACTAGCATAAATTTTTTAACATGATCTTCTGCAGGTTCTTTCAGCTCGAGATTGAACTTGGGCAATAATTTCTCGGGATGTTTTGGCAAAGGATGTTGATCTCCTGGCATAGCGACCGCATCCTGAGCTAACCACGGCATATTGGCATTGGGGTTCTGGTTTAAACCTGCCATGTTCCTCGGTGATTGAGGTGGTGAAGGTGGTGTTTGAAAGATGTGAGGAGGTGAGTGAGGCAGTGATGGTGGTCGACCAAACCCTCCTGTAGTAGGTGGTCCTGAAGAAGATGAAGGTTGATTGGTGCCTATGAGAGACTGTTGTAATTGATGGTCAGGGAGGACACCTAAAGGTTGAGCTTGTTCTTCAGGAGGAGACTCAGTATGGTGAGTGCACGGACGTCTAATTTTTGGAAGATGAATTTCGGTGGGTTGGATTCCAGTAAGATTCGAATAGGCTCTTGTTAAAATCCTGCGGGATTCATTTATGGCCTGTTCAAACTGATCAAGTTCTTCAGGTGGATGAGCACCGCTAGCATTAAACTGATGAATGAGATTTCGAACAGTATCGTTCAACGGAGTCTCATCTAATGACTGGAATGTTTGTGGTGGAGATGATGACTGTATTTGAGGGGTAATGGGCTGATTAATTTTATGAAAAGGATTGTTTTCATCAGCCATTTGCTTAAGCTGGCCCTCCTTCTAGCACCATTGTTGACGGGCCGGATTGGCACGATAGTGATTACACTTTTTATTTGATAGAGGTGCACCAACAAGGTTAGGTTGTAGAGTCTTGGAATAGGGTGTCGTGAGTAAATTTTTCCAAGGCTATGAAACAAAACAATTAGGTGTATGTCTAGGGGAGAAGTGAAATCCTTGGTATAATTGCTATTCTGGGGAGGATCCTCTTACACAGGAGTTAAGTGTTGTGTCACCCAAATGTTGCATTTTCATCCTATTTTCCCTTCACTATTCCTCACATTCATTCCTAATCATCACTCCATTAACCATTCATTATGCCATTTTCATAAATAAATATGGGTTACCTTGTTATTTTCCAATTTATTTATTTTTAAGTATTTTAAGAGAATTTATGATCAAATATTAGAAAATTAACATGTTTTTATTTATATCTCAAAGTTGTGTGAGCTTTGTGATGTGTATGAATTTTCAACAAAATGATTATTCAAAAGCTTCTCAAATATTTCCTCCACTTTTTCAAGATTTAGATATAATTATTTAAGATAATTCCAAAGAGGAATATCATTAGAGGATTTGTGAGGATTTGAATAGATAAATATTTTGTAATTATGGAAAATAGGTTGAGAGAAAAGTCGATCTACATGTATCCTCTTTTCAAAGAAAATCATGTATAAATAAGAGTGGTCTCTCTTCATTTGGGAGTAGTGGAGGCATCTCTAGAAGTGGAGAAATAGAGAAATAATTTATATTTTTGAGAGTTAGTCATGGATTTGATCCTTTTGTAATGAATTTGATGTCTTAGAATAAATATTTTTATTTCTCCATATTAATTTTGATTTATTTATTACGAGCTATTAGGGTTGATTTTATGTGATCCCACATGTTCAACGTTGATTATTTTGGATTAGTTTATTTCATGCAATTTTATGCTTTCTTAGTTAAATTTGTTTTACACAATTTCATGCTTTCGTAAATTAGATTTATTTCGATGCCATTTCCTGCTTTTGTAAACTAGGTTCAATTTCAGTCGCATATGTTTCCTTAGATTTCAGTTGCATGTGTTTTCAATTTCAATTGCATGGAATATTAGATTAAGTTAGTGTTACTCTGACCGTGCATATATTTTTCTTGTACCTCACAAGTCTACGCTCTCCTCAGGTTGACAATTTAAATCGTTGGATATTTATTAATCGATTAATACTTTTCACCAACATTAAGCATGAGGAAACACACACCTTAGTGGTGTGGATATCCCCTTGCCACTTTTTGTTGAGCGATAGAGATATTTCCAGGATCTTATTCATATATGGGGGATTTTGAGGTACCTTTGGTGCTTTTGAGCTTTGGTCTTTGTTACCCTTCCCATACGGTAGATCCCACCTACGAGTGTCCACCTGACCATTGTTTATATTGAGATGACCTTAGTTTCCTTACCTAGGTATCACAGGGGGTACTTGCAGAGGTTATTATGTGAGTGTCCTAGCCATGTAGGGGTCGGACAACAGAGCCGCTATATGCATTGAAGATAAGGGCCATTATAATTGGTTACACACCACCTCTTATAGTGTATGGGAGTATTAGGCCTCTCCTAGGTTATACATACCTATTTCATTTGGGAGCTCACTTATCCTCCCTCTTGGTTTATTTGCATCTGACTTAGCTTTACTTAGGGGTGTGCTCTTTATGCACTAGTTGAATTTTGGGATCGTGGTTACTTAAGTCTCTTTATGTTCTCTTTTACATTTGGCATGCCTTACATCACTACTACTATGTCGTCACCTGCCACCGGTCATAGTGTGGACCCTAGTGTTGGACTTAAGGGCACCACAGCCCCTTAACTTACTCATATATTTGGGAGTGGTTATATTCCACCCTCTACTTCATTTGTGGAGGATTTTCACTCCCTTCATCCGATCTTAACACCATTGTTCATTCGCATGGGCATTGTATCGGTACGTGAGTGTTGGTTCAGCATATTAATTTCCTACTTGTGTCCAATCGTCCATGACACTGATTCCTTTGAATGCATTTATCATGATCGATCCTTCTTATATCCTATAGTTTGGACTCTTTACTGACTGTTTCCAGATTTTTTGGACTATTTTTGTTGTGTAGGGTCCATATTTTGTACACTTTCATTGATACATGAACCTGTTCAATCCTATGACAAGTATATTACTCAACATGTATATAGGATAGGATCATTTTTCCACATGCATCATGTAGTATCCGATGACCATGTCACCTTAACTATAGGTACGAACCCACTTTGTGATGTTACAAAACCTTCACACTGCTGCTAGAAGTGGAATTACGTAAGTGGTAGATATTCCCTACTCATGGGTTCCCTAGATAGATCCCTCTTTTCAATTTGGTACCGATGTTGAGCATCCTCCCTTAGGTATGGGAGTCCCTTGTAGTTCCTCCATGTATTTGAGTAAGAACCTCATATTCTTTCTTGAACTTTATGTTGGCCATATCCCATAGGGGCTGTCATGTCCCCACCCCTCATCTTGACAATGGAGAGGATGCGACCAACATTGCTACTGTCAAATTCGGGAAATCTAGCCCCATGAACATGATAATTAAAAATTCATTGAATTAAAATCATACATAGATGCATTATACATGAAATAAATAGGGGAATAAAAACACATTCATTCAAGCATTCAACATGTTCATAGTAATTCATAAAACAATAGTTTGTATAGATTAAGCACAAGAATACTTATCTTGAAAAGAAGCTGGCCCGCAACTAGCTATGTTGTTGCAATGTTCCACCCAACCATAGGCTAGTTTGCTCATCAATCTCTCAGCATCACTGCCACCCCCAATCGGGCCATGATTTCCACAAGGAACTAGGGAACAACAGGCTTACACATAGCAATATCATACATCCATAGTCAAGCTAACACACACTTGGGTTTCACATACTGTCTAGTCAATCCAATGAACAACTGGGTTTCACAGGGTATTAGGGAAACAAGCCAATTACATAGGGGTTCCTTGGACTTACTCATCCAAGCCAACACAAGGATGCACGTAACAACAAAAGGCACTTGTTGGGTATGAAGGAAGACGTTTCGCAACCAAAAACGATTTGGTGAAAAAAACCTTCAATAGAAAATACAATTTCACAAAACATCCATGGGAATTACAAGGGAAAAACGACCTCCCTAAACCCCAAAATTAGAGATCTGAACTCATAAAAATGTCCATGGCACTACGGTAGCAAAAACGACCTCCCAAAACCCACAGATCGTGAATCTCCTCTGGCCATTCACACATCAATAACAAAACGGATTCCCCATGTTGGAGAAGGTGAGGAAACGACTGAAGAACGTGATTGAATCTCCCAGCTTGCTCACAGGGGAAAAAACAGCCTCTTCCAAACCCCCAAATCGTGGTCCCCTACTTTCCATTCTCCGAACAACACAGAAAACGAATTATGGTCATGGATAAGTGAAGAAAACAATAGGAAATCATGAGGGAGAAATCTCAGCAAGCTTCAGTTGCATGAGAGAGCCCCACATGAATGAGAATTAGTGAGGAATGAAAGCTATGGGTGAATAATGGCTTGGGCATGCATTTCCAAGAATTTACTTGCCCAAGAAGTCAAAAACACATTTTCCAAAAATGGGTGGCTTCTCAAATTCGAATTTGACTCCCATACTCTTCCTATCTCCATGCATTAACTTCCCCAACAAATTTCTAAATCACTGGGCACAAAAGGAAAAAATGGGTAGATGACAGCTTTATGGGTTTTCCCTTTGACATTTGGATTTCCCCCATTGGCTCAAGGGTTTGAATGTTTCCCCCTCCCTATTCCTTGTGAAATCATGCCCCCGTCTCTTTAATGTTGTGGAACATAACTAGTTGTGGTATTTTTATTCATTTGCATTTTTACATGATCTCTCAAACCATATTGTGCTTGGCTAGCACATAAACCATCGACATAGATTTTAATTGTTGAAACATAAAACACTAAATTCATGGTGGGGCCTTTTCCTTGAGCTCCACACCACGATTTATTAACACTATTTACATCATATGCAATTCTATACCATGGGGTCAAAACTGGGGTGTTACAGGGACTCCCATTTATATCAAGTTGTAATTGCATTTCATGCGTTGAGATTTATGGTGATTGCCTGCTTCAGTTTTATAAGCCATATATCCTGAGCTTGTCTCACTCCTGGCCAATAAAATCTTTCTATATATCTTTTGTAGCTTGATTATCCCATACCTGGAAGAGACATCCCCCTGAGTGTCCTTATCTTACACATGCTTCCTTGCATTGAGCATAGGTACATTCCACTACTTGGAACTAGTTTGCTTGTCGGAAACACTCGTTTCCTCCTAGTTTTGTACTATAAGAAATTTTATTTTTTTAAATCTTTCCAATATTAAAAAAGACCAAAAAATATAAAAAATTCAGACATGAAATGATATTACCTTCTATTTGGTAGTTGCCTCCTTCGAACAGAGCACTGTATATTCCATCCATGGGTTGGGTTATCCATATTACTTTAGGAGTTGTACTCATTAATATGAGTTTTCTCCACCGACTGGTAATTCTTCCAGTCCCTCTGGAGCCTTTATCGATGCATCCTGTGTTGCGGAGTTGTCCCATTTTCTATGTCAAGACTATGATTCCTACAAGTCTTCATCTTCCTTATGCTCTTGTTCAAAAAAAGTTTTAGCCTAAGTCACCCATTCCTCATTTATATTGTCTTTGCATGTCGACCATTCTTGATACAGTTACTGGTTCATGCACATCTGGTTTGTCCAAGCTCTTCCAAATTATCCAACTTTGTTGTGTACCTTGACTTGGTTGATGGGGGATTCCCTAATGCCCTCATTCTAGTGGATTCCATTCCATTGACTTCATATCATTTAATCTAGAATAGGGATCCAGAGTCCATTGAGTGCCCTTGAGACTTGTAGTCATCAGTAGCAAGTTCTCTCGCCATCAACATATTTGGGAATACATCAATGTTCCTGATCGTTGGACTCTCTCAAGTGTTCAACCTCAACATATCTATTCACACTTGTTTGATTGCACTCTATGCCTTGATTCCCATTATCATTATCAATGGAAAATTTTGCGTCTGTTAACAGTATACATCAATGACCGATAATCAGATGATGGTCTCTCATGCTCTACCTCGACACCTTTATTCGTGTGATGGGACATGTACTAGCGGCAATTTGTGTAGAAGACCTTCTAGCTTGGTGGCATCTCATATATGCTACCTCCTTGATCGTGCCAATATCTATGAGATACCAGTTCTCATTACCATATTTTAGTGTACCATCAGATGTCTTCATTCAATATGAAGATCTTGTTTCACTGTATATTGTACATGGCGATGACCACATGTGACATATGTCTGCTATGCTTATTCGTGGCCATTGTATTATTTTGTATCTGGGTGTAATGTCCATTAAATCCATAAAAATAAAAATAAAATTTGTAAGGTCAATAAAACTATTAGGATCTAAGGTTCATCTAAAATTAACTTCAGCATTATGTAGATTTATTGGGAAAGATACTTGTATCCTTGTTCTGGATTTCTCTCATATGTTAATACATGGTGTTTTATCTTCTTACGATGATATTTATGTCGTTTATTTGTTAATGATATTTCAGGTGCGATTCAGAGTCTACTTACCTCCTACTTGATTATAATGGTTGTTTTGAATTAACATGTGACCTAACCTCATTTTAGCTAAAAAGTTGTGGTTAACTTACCTCTGCACCTAAAGGAAAAAGATTGGATGGATTTACCTAATGACTCAACGAAAAGGTATGAAGGACACCTATGACTTGGACTTACTTAGTTCATTATGAACTAATGCATGAGGATCTCGTTGTTTGCAGGTGCTAGGTACCACCCCTAAGCTGAGTGTATGGATTTTAATGAAGTAAATTGATCAAGAACTAAAGGTGTTAAACCTTAAATATAAGGTTAAGTGTGGAAAGAGGAAGACCCACTTACATCAATGAGAAACTACAACTATAGGGAGTGGGTACACTATCTAAATACTAGCGGGGTGGTTAAAGTATTTAAAACGATGCCATGTGTAGGCCTCATGAATTCCTTCCACATTGGCTTAGGGTTCAAGGGGTATTTACCCTGTTTTAGAAACCCTCTTTTCATGTTGAATTTATTGAGGGGAGCGAGCTCCCTGCCTAGTGGTTTCGTTGGAAAATCATGGAAAACATGTATGTGGCGTTTGCAGAGTCACCGTTGTTGGTTCAAGTACATATCTCTCCACATAGATTTGGTTCTAAACTCGGTTACTCTATTTTCCTTTTGATGAAACGTTTTAATTAAACCCTTGCCTAGTTTTGTGACAGAGTGGTGTAGTGTATAAACATGTCTGTGACTAGAGGAAGGGAGAAACCCTTAGACGAAAACCTGGTAAGCCCAAGTTCAAGTTTCTTTTCCTCTGGTTGGGCGTTCTGTGTTTCAAAGGGAAATTCGGGAAGCGTTCAGGGATGATTTTAAGAACCCCCCCTAGATTTATATGTATAAAAATTGGGCGAATCTCTCCGATATATAGGAAAATTTGAAGGCGATTTTATCAATAATATAATATGTATATATAAAAAATTTGGCGAATCTTTCATTTTATTATATAATGTTGTAAAATTTTGGCGAATCTTTCATTTTATTATATAATCTTGTAAAATCTTGGCGAATCTTTGATTTTATTATATAATGTTGTAAAATCTTCGCGAATCTTTCATTTTATTATATAATGTTGTAAAAACTTGGAGAATATTTAACTTCATTATAAAAAATTGTAAAAACTGGTGAATCTTTCACTGATTTATAGAATATTGTCAAAATAAAAGAATAACAACATTAGTCAAATAACATGAATCACATCATCAACAACATAACACGTAGACTCACAAGTCACAACAGGAAGGTGTCAGTGAAACACAATAAACTGGTTAAACATTAAAAAAACGTTTAGATTACTTATTTTTCGGTTTAAATATATGGTTTTATGAAAAAAATTACCTGTATTTGTTTGGCAAAATTCCCTATAACAGGAAAATTGCCCGTTAAATTCCAATTCTAGTTACGGCCACTTATTGATAGGATTTAGTCAATTTAATATTCCAAACAATCAACTTGCATGGCAAAGAAGTTAAGTTATAATCATTGTACTATAATGGTCAATATAATTCATACAATCATTGTATTAGAATGGTCACTTTCCTTTCCTGTCACGTGGATGGCTCGGATTTGGTCCTTAACAATGGC
>LPNX010023165.1:229158-281720 GCA_001517045.1 Pseudotsuga menziesii | reverse complement strand
CTATCTATCTATCTATCTATCTATCTATCTATATATGATTGCTATAGGTTACCACTGGGAAATATGCCTCCAAGAATGCCTGTAGCAGCTGGTCTGATTTATTCCATTATTTTGGTGGTACCTATTTGAAATCTCCCAACTCTGTTCATGTTAGTGTTGCCTTAGGGTTGGAAATTAATATGTTAATGTTATACCATAAATTACTACCCAAAATTGTCTTAAAGATGGGATGGAACATTGTAAAATAATATTTCCAAATCAACAATACCTTCGAGGGTTCCATATTCATCTTCAAGGCAGGACTTGTGACATGAAGATACATACTAGATAGGCATAAAACTGTGTTGCTTTGAGCACTATGGGTGAAAAATAGAAGACTACAAATCAATGATAAGTTAGGGATAATATTCATTATAAAAGGACCTTTGGGTAGGTAGAACAGGGCATCAATGCATCCTCCATTGGAGTTCTTCAACCATTCATCTCTCTCCCCTTCGTTCGCAGGTCTCAAAATATTTGCTTTGGGAACAAAGTACTTATAATCATCTACAACATCATTCATGGGAAAACTAAAAACCACTTACAACCATCAAAAGTAAGGCTTACAACAACAATGACTGTAGAGTAAGGAGAGAGGAGTGGGCAAGAAATTGAATAGTTTGGCCAATGTAGAGTGGAGAAGTGACCTAGATGTTTGGAAGAAGAGATTAACCAAGATTCCTTACAAAAGGAACTCATGTCAAAGATGCTTTTTGAGGGAAGTAACCAACATAACAACTCCATATCGCTTCTATCCGAAGTAAATGTAGATGAATGCGAAGATATATTATTTCAAGGAGATAGTCCATTAAAGGAGAACCTCCAGGCCCTGTACATACATATATTAGCATAAATTGTAGTGTTATATTGACTACCTATGCATAAAAGTTTGTCTCAAGCTTGACAACGTTGAAAGGAAAAAGTCCAATGGGCACAAGCATACATATGAAGTTTGTGAACGGACAAAGGGAATTTGGAACTCCTCTGAATTAAGTTTGTGTAGTGTTTGTTGTTAGGGATTACAGAGACCTATGCATTGGCTCTTTGGATGTAATGAGGACCAAGAGCATTGGACATAGACTCATTAAATATGCAAATATTATTGTTGAAATGGGGTTAGGCCAGTAATAAGAACACCTACATATCCAAATACACAACCACCATAATCGCTCCAACATTCTACATGTCATCATACTTGCTATATGTGATGTATGTTTCTAACATATTTCCAGAGACGTGAAAGCATTGGTGACCAAGCATAGTTCCCATCCATGTATATTTACAAATCCTTTAGGAACACACATTTATAATACATTATATAAATATTTGTGAGCGTATCATAGTTCCAATGTATAACATGATATTTTGTGAGCCTACCCAATACATGTTAGGAAAAGGAAATGCAAGTAATAAGTGAGAATGGATACTTGTATGTAATTAAAAGAGGGGCATACATTAGAATTTTTAGGGCTACCAAATGCCCACACCTATTACCCAAACTCATTCTTGACAAGCTTTTTCTTTAGGAAGTAGGAAACTTTTACAAGTTTTTTTCTTATAAGTCTTTCCAAGTTTTTTGCTGGTATTTTTCTATGTTTTTGCAAATTTTTTCCTGGCCATGGTGCAGGTAGAACCAAATAGGTATTTGTTAGACCTGTCTTCCTCTAGCGAGGGGAGTTTGGGAAGGCTAGAGGAAAAGAGCTATATCAACTAGATGTCAAAAGATCAGAAGAAAATTCAATAAACGCATGGAAATATTTCTCAAAGGAGGGGGGTCATGTTCGTATGATGATGAGATAGTGGGAGACATAGAGGTGCCCTTAAGGTACAAACACCTACTGAAACAATGGGTGCCTAGGGATCTTCCTCAAGTAAACAATAATTTTTGTGTGAATGAGAGGATATATAGAATTTCACCGTCGTCATTGCATGGATTGGGGTTGTTTTGTATGGACGACATAAATGTTGGATACGACAGATGTACAGAATTGATGGAGTATGTTGGACCCTCTTACAACTACAGTGATTGGATGCGCTTGGTCCAACATACACGAAGTATGTGTAGATATGGGTTGTCAGTGAATTATATAAAACTGAAAGACAAAGCTAAAAATAAAGGAGCAACGTTGTACATGGACGGAAGGACAAAAACAACTGGTAATATTGTGGGGTTTATAAACAGTACACAACCGGGGTCTACACTTAAGCAACCCAACTGCATATTCGAGTCGCATGAAGGAAACCGTGTCTTTGTATGTGCAATTAAATCAATAGCTACTGGCGAAGAACTGCTTATTAATTATAATTTGAATCGTGTAGATACAAACACGGTTAGTATGGTTGTGGTACATCCAACAATTTAACCAACCTTTTATTAATTATTTTAACATCTATAGGATTTTTCATTAGCATATAATTGTAATTTTCTACTTTTCTGGTTTCGTTAGGTAATTTTTAGTATGTTTTTGATGCAGGGTTATCTTAGGGGAACCTCTCTCTCCGTAGATGTTTGTAGACCTGAGTCAAGGCAGCAGGCATACATCGATATTGTCAATGTAATAAATTTAGGATGGACATACAGATCTGTTGTTATGTATTTCCATTAGTATATTCGATTCGTTTATATAATCTTATCTATTTTCCATGCAGAGTGTTGATCAGGAAAGCCAACTGGTTATTGATCAATTGACTACAGCATCAGGGCAACAGGAAAACATGAATGTAATTCTCCATTTCAAATAATTTAAAGTTGTAAACATGTATATCGTGTAGCATAATGTTTATTTTGTTATGTATTTTTTCATTTTTATGTTTGCATTCATGATGATAATGTTGTCTACTTTTTTTGCAGGTTGACTGGGGAACCAATTGTCGATCAAACAATTGGAGACTCAAGGAAACCGGTAAACCTAAATGTAATTCCACATTCTAAATACTTCAAAAATGTACACATATAAAACATGTAGCATAGTGTTTATTTCTGTTTTGTATTTGTTAGCTTTTACATATTGCGTTCATTGTGATAATGTTCTCTACTTTTTTTGTAGGTGGCTGATCAGGGTAAGTCCGCAACTGTTGATTAGACCACACCCTCATCTAGGAATCATGTAATACTAGATGTAATACTATGAATCTATCATGATAGACAATTTGTGTTAATATAATTGTTTGTGCACACTATTGCTTCAAAGACTAAGCAATTTTTTATATATTTCTGTTGCAGATAGGGGATTCGGTTTATGAAACACCGTCTCAAAAATATTTACAGAACGAGGTCTCCTAGTTGATGAGAGATAGTGAAATTAGAGAGTCTGCAGACCCGTTGAGGGTGCCACAAAAGACCAGGAGAAAACAAAATGAGGAATTGATTCTTCTGACATTGGTAGTTCCACAAACAGAAGGGATCGAAAAAAGGATTCAATTGCTGTTACAACAACGTAAACAATTGGAAGTAAGTTCTCGAATAATAATGTAAATTCATTTATAAAAACTTTATAATATTTGATTTTATATGCTATTGAACTTATAATACAATGGTTTGAATTTACAGCGTGTTATGGAGATTATTAGTGGTGGTCAAGAAAATGTTGGTCCCAGTGACCAAACCACTCCACGTACACCACATAATTCTCCCATATTGTCCACTGAACAGTCGGCAACACGCTCTGCGACACCCCCGAGGGTAGCAAAGGGTGCAGCCAATGCTGCCCCACCCACAACAAATGCTGCAGAAGAAGGGGTGGATGCAGGGTTAGATAGAGATGTGGATGAATTTCCTGGATCTTCTCGTGTCACTAGCACTGGTTCAATAGTGTGTACATTTTTTCTGAATGAAGAACTAGTTCCAATAAATATAGAGAGGATTCCAGGTCATTATATATTGTTCAATTTAGTTTTTATAATTTGTGTCTAATATACCGATAATATTTTTTAATGTTGACTAATGATGGAATTAATGTTTTGCAGGAAATGATATATTTTATAAACATATGAATGATTTGGCCGTGGAGATCTTCGAGCCCACCATCTTCACAATGTGGAACAAGCAACCAAAATCTTTAAATGATGATCTGACTAATTGCTTGGTTGGTCTTTTCGGAAAAGATACCTTCGATACATCGAAGGTCCTATAGAAAGCTGGAAAACATCTGAAGATTGTCTGAGACCAGTATAGGGTTCACCTAGAAAAGAACCCTAGGTATGAGAGCACTCCAATGATTCCATATATGGAGTAGAAATCCCTGGTGGAAGATGGAAAAGAGAAGGGCTTGAGAAAATCAGGAAAGATACCACCAGGAACAGGGAGGTATGCAATAGATTCCAAAATGTAGTGATAAGCATTATTATTACTAGTTTTTATATCAAATTTGTTACATCGACTAACGTATTTCAAAACTTGATTAGGCTCACGAACACATCTAAGGCCACCAAGGCAAGGATTGGAAAAATTGGCCAACATAAGCTTGGTCCTGGTGGTTACTCGAACTTGGCGGATCGATATGTAAGTATCAAAAAACCTGAATCTGCATCCAAATATCATACAGATAATTATTTTCGTTTTGTTCTAGCAAAAAAAGTAAAATTAATGACATCATGTAAATATGAAGGCCACCCGGTTCAGGCCACCCGGTTCAAAGAATTGCCCAGTGTGGATTACATGAAGCTTGGCTTCGAACAAGGCTTTCACGCCATTGTTGAACACCGAAAAAGCTTGCCTGGGCATATTGCACGATATTCTGTTGATCCATCTGCATTTTTATTTGGATTGTGAAATAGTGAAATAAATTGTTATTTGCAAGTAGATGCATTGGGTTTGGGGAATTGAGAGTGATGTGAGGGGGGAGAGGGGCCATAAGAGCTTCCACCTTCACGTGGTTGGTCCTGTTTAGTAGAGAATATTAAATTATTCTCGAAACAGAGAGGAGCTCAATGAACGGTAAGGAAGAACAAATTAAAAAACAGTTATTTCTATAATTTTAGTGTATAATTTTTACTATTGCTATTTGACTCCTCCGTTGGAGCTTGTTACATATAGCATTGAGAAACATTTCCATAGCTAAGAGGAAAGAAATGGCGTTTTGATGTGATCGATGGCCTTATATACATAGTTTTTTTGGTTATCCATGTTTTATCAAGTGATCTATTATTAACAATTAATTTACTTGGTGATTTGAATAGTGTTGTAATTTACGTTGTAATAGTATTGTATTTATTTAGATTGCTTTTGTTATTTTCATAAACAAACATAAATTTATTTGATGGGTCCTAACATGAAACTGTTGCAACAGGACAAAATTTGAAGTATGTTGAATGATGTTTTGAAAGGTAAAGCATAATAAGACAGTGCGAAGCTCCACAAATCAAGGTATACTGATGTTTTCTTTTGTTTGATTGAGCTGTGTATTGGGTATTTATGCATGTGCACACACACACACACATTTAGTTGATGATGATGATTACCATACATCCATGTGAACTTTGTTCTATCTGATCTAAAAACTTACCTTAAATAGTTTGATTTATCAGGATAACTAGCCCCTTGGTAATACTTTACGAATTCCATATAGCTATGAATTCCATATGTACATGAAAATATATGGGAAATGGCCATTTGTCGTCAGACATATGGCTATGAATTACATTTTATTCATTCGTCATATTGTTTGAACATTGAATCATCCAAGTAAAACTTATATGCATGTGCATGACATTGAATTGAAGGATCATAAGAGGGCACACTATTTTCATTGTGGGTGAGTCCTGTTTTCTTTCTTTTATTTTAAATCTAAATTCTAAATAAGGACTTTTTTTTGCATCTCAAATTACACCAAGATATATTCCACATGTAAAAACATCCTCCATAAAGAAATGATGGATGATGATAAGTAGAAGCAAATCCCAACCTCCAAAATCCCCTAAGATGCAATGTTTCACCTTGTCCACAAAAGTGTTTGTTAGAAGGCCTCTCCAAACTGGAAGGAAACCTAAACTTATGTTGTGTCTCCCCTAAGTCACCTTCAAGAAAGAGCGCTTGATGAAAGAAGAATTTCAATGGTGTCCTCAATCCTATGTAGACATAGTTGAAATACCACTTAAATGGAAGCGGATTCCCCTAAGGATAACTTATGTGGATTGGATCAAAATTTTAAGCCTCATGTGATACACAGAGGAGCCTGTATAACACATAAATGTTGCCATACTTCTTCATTGCTGAGTTTTTTTTGCCTAGATTGTACCTTCATTATGCTAGGAAAGGTGCATGAAACTCTTGAAACACGAGTCAAAGGTGGATTATCCCTTAATGAAAGTGAAGACAAGCCAGTAGGGCCAACACTTCTGAAAAATTCACCCTATAGTGGTTAAAAATCAACATAATATGCCATGTGAGCTTCCTAGAAATGATAATGTTGAAGTGCTACTGTTGATTCGACGCCAAGAGATAGTTCTTTGCTGCTACAATATGCCCAAAGACACTTTTATGCTATTGTTCTTTACACATATATCACCCAAACATGGTATTTTGAAGCCTATTGTTGTGTTATACCCATTAATTTCCCCTAGATTTCAAGGTTTAGAGCCATTCTCATCAATACATCTTCCCAAAACTGGATTACCGCTCACTAGGAGGTCAAATAGAGCTGAGAAATGATTTTAACGACCATTATGTGCACAACAACATGGATATTTAGGGTCATTACTGTTGTTCATTACACCAGACTTCCCATAGACATGGATTTAATTCTCTAATATCCACAAACTCTGCCCGGAACAAGCTCAAAGTCATATCAGGCTTTCTAGATATCATTGTTTACTATTGATACTTATTATAAAAAGTTCCTAGGTCTAAGTTTTAGCCACTTTACGTAGGTTTCCAACCGTGTAATGCTACAAACATAAATATAATTAATTAGAATTAATTTAAAAGTCAATAAATTAAGCTTAGCATCAAATGGAAATTTAAGGGAAAAACCTATTAGCTAGAATGGCTTTGATACCAATGTAGCAATGAAAGTACTAAATTAACATAAATTAACATATTAAGTGCCTTTCTCTTCCTCGAGACCTGCCATTTCCTTATCTTAACTTATCTTAATTAGTAGTCTCAACCTTGAGACCTACCATTTGCATGCCATTGTAGACTCTCTGAGTAGGATACCATTCTATAAGCTTTCCCAGCCTCTACGCTTGGCTACAACCACCTACCTCTCATGTAGCATTTCAATCAATTTTTTGAATACCCTCTAAACACTATGAAACTACTTTGTCTAGATGTATATGTAAATCCTGTGCTTGTCAGTCCAAACTTAATATTTTTTAAAATACATGTTTGTATGTAAACACTATACTGAGTATGTTCCCTACTTGTTTCAAAAGTATTATTGGTATTCTTGATTAGGAAGTGATTCTTTACTAGTTATTTAATTAACAAACATTATTTCTAGTTATTGAGAGGTTAGTCATGCATATGAAGCTTCAATATAGGAACTTGAGTTTCCTCTATTGTATCTTGCATTTATGCCAGAAACTGTACTCTTAATTTCCTATATACAAGTTCTATTCAGTCTCATATCGCTCTCTTATTAGGGTTATAGTTTGTATGCATGGTTAAAGGCAGTTGGTTGGTCACCTCACTCATGGTCCATCTAATGAAAAACCTATGAACCGAATGGCCCGATTGAATGGATTGAAGGGACTCAAGAGTGAACTGATTTTTCATGAATACTGCAAGATTGATTAAACTATAATATTATAACCCCTACAAAATTTTGATATTTTATGGTTCGAACTATAAATATTTGTGTCAAGACCTCATGCTATCTAAATATAGAGTCTTACAAGCCTCATCCTCCATATATCCTACCGATCAATTTTCGATCAAAACTGGGCATTTTAGTATCCTTTCCCAATCATCATTCGGATTCCACATGCCAAGTCTTCCATTTGATTAAATATTATAGCGAGAAGTATGGAAGCTATCATAGTTGAAGACAAGAACCACTCTTAACCAATGGAAAACCTCAGAGTGGTAAGGGTCTTGAAGATCTTCATTCTTATTACAGATTTATTTTTGTGCTTGTCATGAGTTGAGCTCTATTTTCATTCCCTTTTTAGACCCATAATCCACTGTTGGTATTTTATTTAACTCTGATGCTGGAAAAGGTAAATTGGGTAGATTTCATCACCACTATCCTACTTCAAGTGCTTCATTGCTATCCTTTTGGTGATCAAGTGTGCTCATCACCTTTATTCGTAGTTTCCCAAGTGTCTGCTTAGGCTATATGTAGTATATATTTGAAATATAAAAACAATGTTCACAGATTCCTGAGATTCAAATAATTTCAGAGGCCTTAAAATAACTTTCAAACTCCCTCAGTGATGTGTACCCCTTGGTAAATCAATTCCTTGGTCAATCATAAACATAATGCTTGGGTACCATTTGTTTAGGCTGTTTCTCGTCCTCTGCCTACAGTGGATTTTAAGCATTCCATTTTATACCTCCTAGTTGTTCTTCACATGTATAGAATTATATGGGTTTTAGTGTCTGATGCAAATAGCCTGTCTTCAAGGTTCTTTCCCAAGGAAAAAAAGTTTTTATTGAAGAAATCCCATTTGCAACCATGACTTTTGATAATGTTGTGAGCTATAATAGGCAATTAGCTGAAATTTTGATGTTGTACATCTATTTAAATAGAATTGTAGTCTGAATTAATTCATTGCTTGGTCAGGTCTGATATCCTCATGAGTTTATCTGCATTCCATTTTGCAGGCTTAGGAAAGACTAAGAAGGTTACATGGATTCTCATTAAAAAATGCTTTCTTGAGGTTTCTGACTAATTGTTCATCTGGGTAGTTACCTGGAAGCTGACATTAATATACACTAAACATAAGAGATTGTTTGTGAAATGCTCTCAGTACAGGTATCTACAGGAAGTGAATTTTATTCCAGTGTGATGGTTTTCATAACTGTCTGTTTCAGCTATGTTGTCTAGACTCTATATTGGTAACAATATTTATATCCTTGTTTGTGATTGTAAATTAAAATTATAATGTAGTATTTTGAACTTTTGAACATTATATACTTGTAACATAGAGTAACATCCAGTTAGTTTACATTACAATAATGCCGAGAAGCAAGTTATCTTAGCCAATGTTTTTCCTTTGTGTAGAATTTCATGACTATTCTAAATGTTGGTAAATTATATAAAGAAAGGGACTTCATAATTTTCAACGCCTTATAATTTGTGTTGAAATCATAAGAACAAGAGGTAAACCGTGATCCTACCCTAGATTACTCTAATGTTATGCCATTGGTTGTGATCTACTTAGAGATGACAATATTAGTAATCACGTGTATTTTTCAAGTTGCAATTTAACATCCACAAAAGGATTAACTACACAGTCATTGAATTAGAATGGTTAGCAATCATGCATAACATTTAAAAATTCTGATATTATTTGCTTCCAAGTCCTAATACCTTTTGAACTACCATTTTAGAACCTTGAAATCATGTTCAAGTTATTGTTGAGTTATTTGAGTTATGTTGAGTTATTTGGGTTAAGATCATTCAATTCATTTCATCAAGTTAGTCTATTTAAAGATTGACATAGTAAAAGACCTAACATTATAAGAGATTCAATAATGTAATAGCTAAAACTTAGGTTATCTAAGGTTGAATATCACATTTTTTCAGAGCCTCACAATAAGACATTGAACTTATTAGCCAAAAACATTTGAAATCAAAGAGTAAACTAATTGGTGAATGGAAACCTTTCAAATGAAATATTTTTTTGAAATACATTGGAGAGCATGACTGCTGAGTTTTTAATAGGTCATTCATTATATCAATTGAAATATTTTTTTGGTATGAACATGGATATCAAAACTGTTAGTTTTGGAATATGCTCATGGGAATATACACCTTTCTAAATCTCCCTAGGGTGCAAACAAACCAATTAGTGTAATGTGCACTAACAACTTCTCTTTAATATTCATATCATTAAAAAAGAATTGATCTCTTAGATATGTGTCATAAGGTATCTCACCACTATTCTTATGTCAGTCATGCATGTATTGGTGAGGTTGTTATTCGGGAGCACCTTCTAGGAAGTTTTCACACTCTAGTACAGATTCTAGAGTAGTCAGTGATACATGTATTGTTGAGTTTGTTCTTTAGGAGAATCTACTGGGAATTGATGACACTCTAGTATAGAGTAGTCATTGCTTCATACATTTTGTTAGCCTATTTTCCTACAATACGAGGGATTAGGTGGTACTTCATTGAATCCATAATTATCATCCTTTGATTTTTTTTTCTCATATTGACCCAATCATTGGGGATTCAAGCAGGGTGCTCGTGGTGATTCAAGAAGGAGGAGGGATAGTATTTGGTGGTGTTGATCCTAATCACTTCAAGCGTAAACATCAATATGCTCCTGTTACTCAAAAGAGTTACTGGAAGGTATGTAATATAATCATGTTAGTTTTCTAGGTTTAAGATTGACTGTATTTAAGGATAAACAAATGCATACCATGCCCTTTGTATGAGTCATAGTTACTAGTAGGTATGTCATGGGATTATTCTACTCTAAAAAATCGATGTTGCTAATACTAGATACATGCATACTAGTTTCAATCTATTTAACTAACTATTCAAGTGTATTTACGAGAGAATTTTCCTCTTGTAGCAAAGATTGAGGTTCTAGCTCAATTACTTTGCTACTCTCATTAACCAACGGGGTACAATATTGAGCATTTGATATAGATTCGCCACTATGGGCTATCAAAACTTTGTCCACCTGAAATTCTAAATCCCCAATGTGAGCCATCTCACCATTAATGTTTGAGGAAATGCAACACCAATATTCTTGTGATGACCATGCAATTTGGAAATAAACTTCACCCAACCTATATTTTGAAATTCTTGCAAAACATATTGGTAAGTATCAATTAACTCTGAACTATTATGTTTTTTCCTATGTATCATCCCCATGAGCACGAAAAGCATTAATAATATTGGTAAATGATACACCCAAGGGTTTGGTGAAAGACTGAGGCAAACCCTTACTGAAAATGGGGATTATGAGAACCCTCAAGAATGATCGAAAGGTATCACACACAAAACAAATCTCTTAGTATCTTTGTTTTGATCAACCATATCCTTTCATGAATGTATGGATGTCTTGTTTATCATCTATTTGTTGCATACTAACTCCAAGGTGGTGCCCTTCATAAATGACACTTCTAGATTTGAAATCAAAGGGTAAATTAATAGGTGAATGACAACCTTTCAATTTTTTTTTGTTAATTACACAAGCGCCCATCACATTTTCGATGGCCATTGGACACACCCCCATCGCATCTTCGACATCCTTCCAAAGACGTCTCACAAGACTGCCATGGCTCCAACAGCCGAGCCCGTCGGATAGCCATCGCAACACCTATGGCTACGTGTCGAACATTCAAAATTTCATTTTTTTTGTTAAATATATGATATTATTTGTCGTCGGTCGACCGACAAGCACCCATCGCATCTTTGATGTCATTCCAAAGACGTCCGATGGGAATGCCATGGCTACGATGGCCAAGTCCGTCGACTATATGTCGGAAAACCTATGGCTACGTGTCAGAAATTTGACGCGATACGAAACTTTTTTGCAACACATCTTAGTGACATTCGATAAGGATCATTCAAGATTTACAACAGCAGAATGCAGAATCTAGGACACCGTGGTGTCGAAAGTTCGACGGCATAATCATAATTTTTTTTTAGCAGATTTGGCTGGCATTCGACAATCGTGTAGTTGGATCTTCGAAAAGTATTGGGAGTACGTTGGATATTCGATGTTATTTCACCAACGGTAGAAAAAAATCTTGTGTCGAATAACCGACAAGACATTGTCGAATTTCAGACATGGAAGCCATCGGATTTTGGGCTCAATTTTTGTTGTGAGAACAATCAAACAAAGACACTGAATGAAAACTACCAGATAAAGAGGAATAAAACCAACATCTGAGAAGTTCTAATCAAGAATTAGAGGAACAAATCAATAAGTTAAAAGAGGAAAAAAAATTTCAAGACAAAAAGTTAGAGGAGATTCAGAGTATGCAAATCCAAAAGGAAGCATCTAGACTCTCCAAAAAAAAAATTCAAGTTGATGAATAAGAAACAAAAACAAATTCAATCCTTATCACAGTTCAAAAAGAAGCCAATCAAGAAGAAAAGTGAACACTCAAAACCCTTTATCAACACCCCAATTATAAAAGTCATTTTGACCAACGACAGGGTCAAAATGAACATAAACAAGGATGTTATGATTTCATATGCGAAAGAACAAAAATATTCAACCTATACATAAAAAAAAAATATTTATCTAGCAAAGCAACCAACAATCAACTTCGATAAAGGTAAATCTCAGATGGATCACTTCCGAGGAAATGCAACATTTTAGTTCAGGGATTCAAAAATTATATCGCCATGTTTCATCAAGCATTGGAGTTACAATTTTAGTGAGACATGAAGAGAGGTTACGAACACAAATAATTGATAAGTCCTTCACTTAAAAAAGATTTGAGGACAAAAATTCCCTTAAGGGGAAGACAATGCTACATACCTAAATAAATAATAAATAAAAAAATATAAGAAAATAACAAATTAAATATTAACAACTAAATGTAAGGAAGAGACACCTTATGAAAGATTATGTCTCGTCACCAAGGAAACCCTTGTGTGGGTATTCATACAAGCCCCCTTTCATTGTAATATAATCTTTCATCAATTATTATATCATCTTATTATTCATTATCAAAATGTGGGCTATCAAATATTTGTGGGAATTTTAGATTTATTACAGACATTAAAGAAGTTTTTACGCTTCAAACTATTTGCATTCCTACTTTCAATCCATCTTCATGAGATCCATAACCTGTAAATAGTAAAAAAAATTACGAGTAAAGTAAAATTATACAACAAGATAAAAAAATAAAAACTACATGGTTTTGTGGTATTCAAGAGCATTAATCAATGTAAACCAGAGGAAAAAAATGAGACATAGAAATCCATTGAATGTTAAATATTGTAACTATCAACCCACTACACTTTATAATGACTTATGTAAATATGGTTCAAAGCACTTTCATAAAAAGTATAGAAAACATAGAGGTCGATCAATAACCAATCTAAACGACCCAAAATAAAGTATTCATTTTGTGACTAAGGATGAAACAACAAGTTATGGTAAAAGAACTAGGAATCATATGCAACAAAATAATATATATGGGAATTATAAACGGTTTAAAAGTATTATTTTGTGACTAAGGATGAAATAGCAAGTTGTGGTAAAAGAACTAGGAATTATAGGCAACAAAAAACTATATATGGAAATTATAAATGGTTTAAATGCTTTGATTTCAAGTTAAGTAATTATAGATATATTTAACAATTCAATTAACAAGATACTTACACTTAAAATTTTATTAAGGATTTGGTAATTGGTATTTGAACAATCTAATAATGTATGTTGGGGGAGATGAGAGACTTGTATTTTTGTTGAAGTATATGAGTAAAATTTATTGCAACACTTTGCGGGGTTACGCTATTTGTAATTTTTTTTAAGTATATGACTAAAAAATATTGCAACACTTTTTTATAACTAAAAGTAAGATTAAATATCATATGAAACATTAAAAGTAAGTACACAAAGAGATAAGGTTTGGAAGAAACAGTAGAAACATAAAGGGGGAAGTTGTTCTTATGGTTTTTGTGCGAGAAGAAGACTAGGGTTTATGGAATTGGAATCCCTAAGACTACATGGAGTGTTAAATGTATAGAATATAGTAGAAGGTTATCTTGATTTATTTTGAACACTTATGTGATGCAAGTGTGGGTGCCAAAGAGGACTTGTTGATGTGTAATATTGCTAGTTGTGGATTTTTGGTGGAGAAACCATATTTGGTTGGGAGTAATTCCTAGATATGAGGAGATGGATAGGATTTAATAGTTGGTGTGATACTATCGTGTTTATGTTGCAATAGACGGGGTTTGCAAAGAATTGGAGAGTCCTATATTTTGATAACCTTGAAGATTTATCTTGTAAGTTAGCTTGGGATAAGTTGTTTCTATGTACTTGTAACTTCATTCTTATGTATATATGAAGTATGCTTTGCTGTCCAAATTTTGTATACTTGTAGATCTATTTTTTGGCTTATAATCTCATCATGTTGAATGAGTAATTTCTAGGAATTTTGTTAGACACAATGGCACACTGGGGGGGTGAATCCATGGGCCACCACTATTTACAATTTCAAATTTCTTCTACTACTTAAATAAAGATCATCATAAGTACATCAACATCAATCAATTACATAGACAATCCCTTCTGCTGCCCTGGATTATGATCTTATGAAATTTAATGCTCTGGGGTATTAAGTAATCAACCATGTCACATTACTGTTGTCAATCATATCACTTTGCACAAAACATTGCCAGCTTCTTAGTATTAATGCTCGTGTCTACTGGAATCTCCTCATGTCATCTGTCTTGTCAAAATAATCACTACATATTATCACAACTCTGTTACATCTGAGTATACTCATGTCCACTATATCTTCAAGATTAAATAATGTTCATGTCTTTAAGGTCTGCATCATTAAGTTAACACAAATTGCTATTCAGTCAACTTGCTATTATGTTGTAAGTTTCATTGTCAAGTCATCCCACTTTCAAAGATGTGTCAGTCATCAGAGATCTACTGTTCACATTGAAGATGGTATGCTGTCATTCCAAAATTATTCTCATTATATTATATCTCTATCATTGTCATCAGTGTGTTGCTAACAACAACCATCAACTTGTCAAGTCATTTTCAGATCGTTGTCTTCAAGTGTCCTGTACTGATCAATCCATCGAACGAGGTCTTCTCAAAGTATATTACAATTACTAACCATCCTTAAGGGTTCCCACAGTAGTCTCAGTTTGTTAACAAAGGGTCCACCACAAACACATTTCTGTCCAAAAAAATCAAAGCTCATATTCTTCAATCAAAAGAGGCCTGAAGTTTGTGCAAAGTGCCTTTATAAGTGAGGTAAAATTCTGTGTAAACTTAGCTTACCTCAGGTACCACTACTGCCCCAAAAGATCAGACCCTTAGTACCTTAGTCCACTGACATTTTTCCACACGAAATTAAAGAGAAATTCAGACATAGAAAAAATATCAGAGCTCTAACAAAACTTATGTCTGTTGCTACTCTTTTTGTATTACTGCTGCACTCCCAAAATTCCTCAACGTAAGTCAAATTTCAGATCTCTTTTGCACCACCTGAATTCACCAAAAAAAATAAAACTTTCAAACACTTTTGCTGCTATTACGTCACTGCTACTCTTCACCCAAACCCTGTCTCTAACTGCGGCTTCCTCAGTGGACGAAATTGCAGAGCTATTTTCAAATTTTCATGTGTCAGAAAGAGGACGTGACTAATTATTTATATTAGTTTTCCACATTATTTTTTTGAGCCGACCTACTATTTATAATAAAACAATTCATTATTTTTTACTAATTTATTTCAAAAAGAAACTTAATGGGGACGACCTATCATGGTAATTTCAAACAATTAAATTTTATTTAATATTTTATGCGTGGGGGTCAACTTAAAATTTTGAAGGTCATATACCCCAAAGGCCACAAACAAGGGTTGCTCAATGCTTTCATAAGAAATGGGTTCAAACTGGCATGTCTAGGAGTCATCATGCACCATACAAGTTTTGTGTGCTTGTTTTCATGTTAACACTATCATGGGCTTCAAGGGATTCAATAAGTCAAACAAGACTTCTTCAACGAGGTTATCATCATCATGTGTGTGGGTCTCAAGCCTTATCATGGACACCTCCAAGGGCTCCAAAACCAAGATGCCATGCCAAATCTTTGTCCAATTCCATATCATTCTTTTAACTTTGTCAAATATTTGTCCTTTGCTTTCCATCATCTTTGTCAAGCTTTCTTACCATGTCATCATCAAGCCTTTGCCCTTTTCCATGTCATTTTTCCAAGGCCTTGTCCTTCATGTCCTTTGCTTGCCATGTTTTTCATGTCATCACTTCAACCCTTGTCATTAATGTGTTGTCATCAATGACAACACCTTGACAACCTTGCTCATCATATTTTTGGTATGCACTTTTATCACGAACAAGTTGATTTTGTTAATTTTGAATTTGAAAAACATATATAATCTAAGTGGGCATACTTTAGCTATAATAAATCTATTGTACTAAGTAATTTTTACATATGTTATATTTTGGGATTTGTTCCCTAAGGAATGGAAACATTGTTCCATTGAAGCACATTTGTTTGTTGCTCATTTCTTTGATTTGCATTGGGTATTGGGTTGGACATGAACATATATTAGTCATCAACAAATGACCATCCAATATTTTTAAATAGAGGTCATGGACCAATCGGGTTCTAAACAATGGTTCTAATGTCATTAATATCGAGGATATATTTCAACCATTAGATCACTCATGTAAGACATGATTATGACCATTGGATTAATAAAGTACACAATCACACTAAAATGTAGTTTAAGCTAAAACTGCATTAGGCCAAGTTAAACATAAATTAGCTCCCAGTATCAAAATATCCTAATATTGTATACTTTCTCTCTTGTCGTTTCTTGTATGAGGGTATATTCTTAAATTAATATTGTTGTACGATATCAATTGGAATTAGAGTTGAATGATAAAAAACTCTATAGCTAGTCTTTTACAACGATTATATCTCTGCCTTTACTAGACCTAAGACGATCATTCTTCTCACCATCAAATCCCTAGATCTTGTCTAGTGAACATGTATTCTAATTTTCAAAAATTGTTAAAAGCATAATGTTGGTCACTTTTCTTGTCATGAATTTCATCACTATAATGCACAGTTGTGTAAAATGCACCCAATAAGGGGTTGTGTAATCCTTAGTAATATATTAAATGGATGAAATTAAAACTAAACTAAATTATATTCATTATCAATCATGCATGTAAGAAATACTGTAAAACTAGTCATAAAATAAAGAGATGTGTGTTGTTTCATGTTGCATCAAGATCACATTATCTTTGTATGTGATTTCCCTTTACAAAACATCATGTGCCCAACTTCATTTGATCCCATTTCACCTCTCCTTTATTTAGGTAAGTGGCCTAACCTAACCACCATTGCATTTTCCCTTACCAAATAGTAGAGACTTCCTCACATGGATCATTCATCATTACCCCTAGTGCATTTAGGTGTACCCATGTTTCTTAATCCACTTAGGATTAGGAGTTTGTCTAGTTTTGGATTCTAAATTTAGCCCATATGCTTCTTCATTTTCACTCATTGGCCTATCCCTAGACTCCCTCATATATGGAATTTTGATGTTCTATTTTACATTTCACAATCCCTACACACCATCCACAATGTAAAAGTTACATTATTTTAATGGCAGTAATCTTCCTTCAAGGAGAATGGTAGTAATCTTCCTTCAAGGAGAGATTACCATCACTATTCTACCCATGGTCTCTTCCATCTACTATCACATGTTTCGTTGATTCAGTTGGTTGTATATTGGGCACTTACCTCCTTAACTTTTGTTATTCTATTGAGTACACATGTTCTTGGGAAACCATTAAACAATGTTCCTTAGAACTGTTGCATACCGTATATCATATATTATGGTAACATCCTTAGTGTTGATGCTCAAAATTGACATGTTCTGAAGTGTTAGAACATGACACCACACATGTGAACCATTTAAAATTTTTGCAAGATCATTTCGTCTACATTGTCATGCCCAATTTCATGTACTTGTTGTGTCCACACCGTGGCTCTCCCATTTCATTTTCATATGACCCCTTCGACAAATTCACCAAGTTGAATCTTTAGTGTCACCATGTCATGGTCTAGTCAAGTTATGAGGATTTGTCATCTTTTCATATGGACATTGTCATGTCATGGAGTTGGTGTCATTACATTCATTTTATCATGTTGATCGTGTCCCTATTTCGTTTGGTCAAAACCGTCACTATTTGACCCTCTCGAAAAGTTGTCAAAATTTAACCCTCTTAAAAATTTGTCAAAATTTCAACAAATAGGACATTTTGTATCATGCCAATTAAATTTGGTCAATTTCGCATCCATTAATACAATTACGAGTTACGTCCTTCATTAGCTTTCTCTCTTTATCTCTATCTAGAACAAATAAAAATATCATGTTTAATCCATGTGAAAGCACCAACATATATTTTTGAAAAATAAAATAGCCCATTAGAGGAAATTTCAACTCAAAATGGGCCTTTTGACTCTAATTCAAATTCCATGTCATCAGGTATTAGCCAATGAAATTGCTTTAAATTAGAAATACCATATACGTCTTAAACAAATTTTTAATATAAATTTGGGGATAGGTATCATAAAAAAACTACTTTTTTTGTTCGCATTTTCGACATCTCCCTGTGTTTTTACTCAAACTTCGATCGGTAGAGCTCGTTGGATACAGAATTAAATTCCGCATCCAACGAGTACCCACTTGACATACTTTTGACGGACCCCTCTACCCCGCTATTTCTTGTTTTTGGGGTAGTGGGATCCGTCAAAAGTATGCCGAGTGGGTACTTGTTGGATGCGGAATTTAATTCCACATCCAATGATCTCTCTCGATCGAAATTTGAGTAAAAACACAGGGAGATATGTCAAAAATACAAACAAAAAGTAGTTTTTTTCTTTTTCTCCAAAATTAAAAAATATTATTTTATTATTTTAACTATTATTTTATTAATTTTCCTTAGGAGACCCATTTTGAGTTGAAATTTCCTCTAATGAAAATAAAACACCCCTCACTCTCTTTAAGAAATCATCCATTGGTCCGGTTGCCAATAATTTAAAAAAAAAACAAAGATTTTCTCTCTAAAATCCTACCCTTTTTCATATACATTTAATGTCCCTTTAATTACCCATGTCCCATTATCCCCTTCCTTTCCATTATTATACCCTTCTCCATTATTATAGAGTTATTTAAAAAAAAAAAAACTTTTACTATGTGCATTCGTATTGAACAACAACCATAGTCTCCTTTCCCCATTTTCCAAAGCCCACATATTTAACCCTATTCTTTCAAATCCCTATCGATCCTTTCAAGATTTGGAGCATCATTTGGTTAAAAAAACAGGACTTTCCTGATACCTCTCGAAGTAATTTTTACGTATAATAAAAACTATATACCTACCCCCATTCATTTAAATTAAATGTTATTAAAAGGGACTTTCCCTAAACCGCTCGAATTACTTTTTACCTACCCCATTGAGTGGCGCCAAAACCCTAGCACATGGGCAATTAACGTGAAGAACCCTAAGGCTCAAGACCACCCGAAAGAGAGCTGGCAGACTAGAGATAACGGTTAGCAGATATGACATGCGCGCTTCCATGGCAATGTTACACGCAAACTGGCAAACGAGTGAAGAATGCAACGGGTAGAAGAAAAATGCATGAGAGACAGGCCTGTTACGCCAGGTGAGCTCCACGCATACTCTACGAGCAGAGAGGCACAAGTTGAAACACAAAACGCTCGGCAAAGGATAGAGCGCCTATACACAGCGATTATGGGCAGAGTGAGAGCCCGAATGAATAAAAAACACCCCGGCCACTACGGCGGTATGGCAAAAATGGAAACTATAAGCCAGAGAGATGTAAGAACTTCAACACGCTAGGGCACAGGGTATTCACCAAAAATCGAGCGGGAATACTACGCCATTCATCACTCACAGGATCTCCTCGCAGTCCCACGCGAAAGATGGAAACTCTAGTGGTACCAACATGGCAAGAATGACATGCGAATTGGCATCCACGAGGAGAGAGTACGCATGAAGACACTATCACAAGAGGCAGCGCGCAGAGCAGAGTTGGCAGGCCTTTCCTTAGGAAGACTGTTGGAGCACGATAAGCTCATATGACAGTTTCATTCACTAGCAGTGATCGTACTAGAGATACTCGAAAGTTATCTCGTGCCATGAAATGATCTAACACGCCCACAATCCGAGCGGTTCTGGTAAAATGAGGAGGCAGGGAAATTTCTTGTTAAGAACTTTTAACTCTGTACGCACCAAGGCAAAGACACAGTAAAACATCAATGGAGGTTGTGATCGCAACTTTTAAGAATATTGACGCCGTCTCGCCATAATCATCAGCCTGATATATATGCATTGCAAAACGTATAAGCAGATGGAAACATGGTTGTGCTTCGTTTGTTTTTAAGAATATTGAAAGAACCCTTCAACTCCAAAGTATTTGATGCAGAGTGCTCATTCACGACATAAGGAGAAGACCGAGTGCTCATTCACGACATAAGGAGAAGACCGAGGCTAATGTTCAGGGTTCGAATACGTGGGTATATAGTCTGTAGGCCCAATGAGAGCCATTCTAAGCAAGGTGTCAAACAATGGGAGATGGTAAATCTTTGCAACAATATGTGTCTGCTGCAACAGTTAACTTGAGTTACTGTAGAGTAAGAAATTTCTGACCTAGAACACATTACCTTGGGAGACTCCACCTCTTTTTATTTTACCCTTAAATCTTTGACCAAAATTAGACATCAAGTTTGACAAAACTTAGACATTAAGTTAGACAAATAGTTTGACCTAAATTTACAAGGATGTTTCATCTTTTATAGAGCTTCTGATCTCAACACTTTAAAATCACATAGAGTTTGAGCTTTTGAACTCTTCATAGAGTTTTTCTTTTTCCTTCTTCTCCACTATTAATTCTCTCTTTGATTTACAAGCTTCTTATTCTATATATAGACATACTAAAACTTGCTTCTGAGAGAAGCTACTCACTTAACATTAAAGATTGTAATAAATATCCACCTTAAAACTTATCTTCAGAAATTTAATTTCAATGCTTTATATATGGGAGACGTGAATAGTTCAACCTGTCACAGAGAGTGACAGGAAAATGACTTTCCATAGACTTTGACAGAGTCTGCTGTCTGCTGTAAAGAAAAGAGGATCAACCAGTAATTAATATTTTCAACACTTTCCCTTAATTTGTAATTAATATTTCCAACACTTCCCCTTAATTATGAGCATATGGAGATCTTAAAATAAAATATTACAAAATGTTTCAGAGTCTCTGTTCATGACAAAATTTATTGTGCAGAACTTGTCATTCCAAGACAACTTTGTAGATACTGGAATGTATCTCTTGGTGTAATTTTTGTCTATAATTTTACCCAATATTATATTTATCGACCCCGCTTTGTATACTTAGAGTTGCAGCAAAATATATGTCGAGGCACAAGAGATTTTATAGTTTTGTGGATTACAAGGAAAAAGACTAAACCAGACTAAACTTTAGAAAATGCATCAAATAGTGAAAAGCAAAATCCTATTCAGAGTAGAAAATCGAATTAAGTGAGAAGGCTAATCTATCATTTGTCAAGCAATTTTATATACTAAACTAATCAATGAGAAAGAATTACTTCTTATTCAAATGTTGCTTGAGAAACTACCTACCTTTTATCAATTCTAGTCTTTATAAACCGTGCTAAATCTAACCTATCATAATTCTAACTATGTAAACTAACTTCTGCAAACTATATTGAACTAGTGAATCAAAGAGTCAATCCCATTCTCTGCAAGGTTTGGAACGGAGTCAAAGTGGCCTCATAACACGGCTGATATTATTAATGGATATAATTCTATTTCAACTTCTAAAATAACAAGAAAACGAAAGATAGATAGGCTGTAAGAAAACTTAAACATCATAAATTATCATTTATACATTGAGCAAATAGTATCTATGAATTTTGAAAACCTATTCATATTGTTTAAAACTGTAAATTAGCAAAAGTGCAAAAGATATTTAGCTACATAAGCCAATGACGTTTGATTCTAAGTTCCTAGTCCTAATTCCATTATAACAAGAGATCAAAATTACTATGAGCTAATTCTTTTATCAACTATTTAATAAAAGAGAAGAAGCACCATGCCATTTTCTAATAGAATTCTGAACATCAAGGAAATCCTAATACCATTAACTAATGAGGTTATCCTATTAACTTCAAACTCTACTCTGAGAAAGAACTTGGAACCATAAACTCATCTATTTATTTAGTATTAAGACAGGAATGCTATATTTCCATCTAAAGAAAGCAGATCTATGGTACTTCAATTCGTATTGGTGCCGACCCGATTGTGGGTATGGGCTCTACTTTCATCCTCCCGAAAGCGTTGAGAGACTACTTAGAGGATTATGGTATTTGCTACATGTCTGATGCCTGGAATTATACCTCCTCGGTTTCTGGATTTTGGTTTAAAGCTGAGGATTTAGACCTGACAGGTGACTGGAAATTGATATGGGAAAAGTATATCAGGGGTCTGGAATATGGCAGAATTCGTCTACATAACCAGCAAGATTCTCTGCTATGGTCTTTTAACAAATTTGTGGGGTCTTTAACAGCATCAATAGGTTATGATTGCATTCTCCAAGAAAAAGGGTTTGATCAACAAGATCTTGCTCTGAATTTCATTTGGGCTCTGCGCATTCCTTTAAAAATTATTTGTTTTATTTGGCTCTTAGCCCGTGATCGTATTTTAACCTGGGATCATCTGCAGCATAAGGGTTTTCAAGGACCGAGTAGATGTATTCTTTGTAAAAAGTGCTATGAAGATATTCCTCACCTCTTTTTGTCCTGCCCATTTAGTGTTGGTGTATTTGCTCATTATGCTGCCAAGTTTAAATTTACCTTGCCAAAATCCTGTTCGGTCTCTTCCCTCGTGGCTCTTTGGTATAATTCTCCCCTGTGATCAGCCTCATTCAGATTCCTGCCTATTTTCATTTTTTGGGGCATCTGGCTCCTTCGAAATCAGTGTCTGTTTGAAGATAAAATTCTTGTCTTCCATGCCCTCATTTCCAGAATTGATCATTTCCTTATGACCTACCCTGCTCCCTTAAAATCACATAAGGTTAGAGTCATTGGACCTAAACCTAGTTTGGTCTTTCCTTGTGGTTTCTTTGATGGGGCCTCAGCCGAAAACATAGGAGGTTCAGGCTTCCTGATCTTTTTAAATGAATCCCACTACTTCAGTTTTGCTTTGGGTTGTGGACCTAGTACCAATACCAGAGCGAAATTGCTAGCACTTTGGGCTACTCTTAGAGTATATTTGCTGATGGGTTTACCCATCAAATTGATCTATGGAGATTCGTCGGTTATTATATCTTGGCTCAACATATCATCTGCACTTGATGTTCCAGCACTGATGCACTGGTGTGGTGATATCAAAAAAATGCTACATGCTGCCCCTCAAGTGATCTTCAAGCACATTTATCGTGAGCATAACTCGTTGGCAGATGGTCTCTCGAAAGAGGCCTTAAACTTGGATATGGGCCATGACATATTTACTGAATTTCTGGATGGATCTATCATCATTAATGGCCTTTTTGATCTATTTTAGTCTAGCTTATCATTAATTTTCAGCTCATTTGACTTCTGCATTGATTTCTTTTTCTTTATGTTTATGTGCTGGAGACCTCCTTGCCAGCCTGTTTTGCTCATGATCGTATGCACTTGATGATCACTCTCGATATTTTTACTATAGATTTTCTGACCTGAGTTTACTCAGGAATGATGAGAAAAGTCTGCGACGATCAGACTTTGGTTCTTTGTCTCTTGAAAAGCTGTTTCAGTCATGTTTTTATATTTCAGATATTCCTATGTGAAATTGCTGTTTTGAACAGTTAATTTTCTTACACATAGATGACTATGTAAAAGATGTCTTTTGATTCTTTCTGAATAACAAAGGCTGGTATTTTTTCCTCTGAAAAAAAAAATTAAACACTTATGCACAAAAATATATCACTAACTACATGTCAAAATTCTTTTATCAAGGAAACTAAACTATTACGAACAGAGTTTAATTCTCTATTTTTAGAGAGGGTTCTAAATACAAATGATGTAATGGGTCAATTACTTCGACAAACAACACATTATTCACGAACTCACACAAGGGAAAAACACTTCACATATAAAACATAACAGATGAAAGGTAACTACTGCTAAAACGATTATAAAACAAACGATATGAGATCTCATTCACACACAATGCAATGTTAATGTTATCACAAAACTTACAAGATAGAAACAAAGCATCTATATTCTAAGCAAACGTTCAGATAGGGTATTCAAAGTTCACAAACTTGTATATACACATTAATAATATAAACAATACAATTACTTATTTGGACAATGAACACAAAACACAATGTATACTACACACTGCCACTGAGGGGCCCTTTGAGAGAACAACAGTTAGCTTCTACAGGTTATCCAATTGCTAATCGCATGAGAGCAAGAACTCAAGTGAGACAAAAACATAATCAACACTTTGGTATCATATCAATTCAAGGTTTTTACAGTCCTCCTTTACATAGTGCATCACCTTCTTATATAATGTTCTACAACAAAGAGAGAGGGTCGACCCTTTCAGTGGTTGACCTCTCTAAAAATATATTATCTTATTATGCCTGAAATGGTATTGTTATGATCTAGAATGGAGAAGATGCGATTTCATAAATCGTTCAAAAACAATTTCCTCCATTCGAGCAATAGAGCCACTCAATTCTGGGAAGGTTTAAGACCATTCTGGTACGAGCAAGCAGACATGATCCATGTGACATCGGTGAGAAATAAAACCCACATGTCCGATTATACCATCAACACTCCCAAGTGTGCAAACAAACAATTTTCGTGGTGAGTTTGGAGGTTCGAATGACGGTGCAGATGCGAATGGCAGTCTAAAAGGGCGTCTGAATGAGAACCTTGGCCTGTTTAAACAAAACTTTATGCCAAATGGTTTCTAGATTCTTAACTCGATCATACAAAACAATAAATCCTTGCAGATCGTCTGGAAATTATGTAAATTAAGTAAAGAGAGACCTAAATCAATAATTGTGTCGAAATGATGGAAAATACACGCTTGGAAAATACATGCTTGATACTTTGTAAGTGACATTACATAGTCATCCGTAGGTAAGGTTTATGGGTTCCTGCAAGAAGCTGCTACCCAATTATGATGCAATGGGAGCACGCGATCAGAAAAAAAAAAAAAAAAAAAAAAAAACGTACACGCACTCTTGGACGTGTGCGCACGCTTCTGCTTAGGCAGTGACGAACCTCCACGCTGGATTGCCATAGTGGACAATAAGAGCGCACACGCGCCCCTAATGATGCGCACGTGTGTTTTGTGTGTTCGCATACAGGGACGCATGTGTGTCCCCATGTTTTAAAAAAAACAGTGAACAATTTTGTTAGTTCACAACCCACCCGTGAGTGCACAAGGAGGTGAAAACGATGTCAAAGGAGGCAAAAACGACACCCACGAAGCCCAAAGGACATGTCCAAGCAGCCTAGAATGACACCCACGACGTTGGAGTAGTATTTGCATTTTTTTTATTTTAATGTTTTTTATTGTTTTTCAAATAAAATACAAAATTAAAAAAAATTGAAAATGAATTGAAATGAGAAAATTTTGATATTGCAGATACAAATTACCTAAACATAATGACAAATACCAATGAACCATCCCAAGAAAGGAGTGAAACAATCCAATCAGAGGAACCAAACCTCGAATTAAACGAAGAAAACCCCGTATATGAATTACACGGGGATTTAAACCATTAAGAACATTGAGTGATGAACTGAAGAACACTAGGGAACCCTCTCAGGTTTCCCTTGCCACATCACTACAAAATATAATAGATTCTATCAACATTGGCCATAGTGAGATAACCAATTTGAGCCAATATAGAGCTTGAATGAGAGAACATTATGGCACTGGTATGTCCAAAGAGGATATAAAAAACCTGAATATCACAAAATCTCAACTATGGAGAAAATTTACATATCCAAGAACATGACAGCCTCTAGATGTGAGGAATAGGTGAGTTTGCATGGACTGCTGTAATTACCAGCCATGGAGAGAAAACTGGAGGAATAGATGGTTCATGGTTTTTGACAAGCCTCCATGCAACAATGTCGAGGTCCCATAGTATTTTCTCAGGAAACTTTGGGTTGAGTTTGTCTCAGGTTTCCATGTGAACTACTTCGACATCACCAAGTTCCAGGGCGTTGGTTTTAGCTCAGCCCAAGATCGACCTCATGCCCACCGGAACCCACTTAGAGGACCTCCTGCACCTAGGCGAGAGCCAACCCGCTTCCTCAACCCCCTGGATTAGGTAGCGGGATAGATGAGATCCATGAGTCCATTAGACGTGCCAAACGACACCTTCTCAGGCATACCAAATTTTTGGTTATGTTCTCGCAGAGCGAGCAGGACCACCCTGAGAGACACACTTCTGCATGGTCTACTGGTGGTGGGCAAGGGAGAGCAGCTACAGGTGGTAGCCAGGATGATCCATCCAGCTCGATGGGACCAGTGCCACATCGTTGTTCTCATTGTGGGAATCCATGCCATGTTCCCATGTAGGAGCATGCCATAGAGAGCTACCTACACCAGGTTAGTTATTGTTTAATTTAATGTTCAAGTATTGATTATACATTATGCAATATCATAATTTCTAATAAATTTAACTTAAAATCATATGTTGATGATTTGATTTGTTTTAATGTACAACTACTTAGTGTTGAGTCTCCAACACCTAGGTGGGAGGACATTGGTTCTTTCAAACTAGATGGATCCATGGCAGCTGTAGAGGACATCGCGTAACCATACACACATGTATTTTTATTTCAGTAATTAAATTTAATGTTAATAGTTAATCTTGTCGTCCAATGTAGTTAATATTTAGTAATTGAATCTAAATATTTTTGTGCAAATCAACAGGTGTCCGTAGAAGTGAGTGACCAACCATCCTCGCCCGAGATCGACGGATCCCCTCGTGAGCAGGTATCTTGTAATAAAGTATGATTTTAATTTTAGTTGTGATGGCTTAGATTTGTATAGTTATAGTTTGTATCTACTAATATACGAGGCCATGAATATGTATGCAGGTCCGAGTACATAGGCACGTCGGTGTCACTATCTCTCCATCGACTACCTTTTTCCAACCATATATGTCAGGTGTAGCCCCTGGAATACATGTCCCTTTCCCTTCATCCCTCCTCACCCCGTTCCATCCATCCCTTGCCTCCCATCCATCCCCTCCCTTGCAATTTCCCATGTTTTCACCCTCCCCCCTCCGACCACGACACACCATCCATCCACATTCACCTATCCCTCCACCCCATCCTAGACCTCAGCCACCTCCCCCATATTCCCCCACCACCCTTGTTTCCTCTTCTAGGGTGTCCCATTTCATTCTACAGTCAATTGGGGTTTATCTTCGTACATCACCACTTCTCCCACTCCAGACCACGCCCTCGCTCACCGTGCCCCCTAGTTTTGCAGCCAACTTCGATGTGGATACATCCTTCTCTATGCCATCCACCTTAGCATCTGAGCAGGTTGTCCAACCCACTGTTCCACCTACCACCCCCGAGGACCAGCCGACTGCTCCACCAGCCACCCCTGAGGACCAGCCGATTCCTCCACCTGCCAGCTCCCAGGACAAGCCTGTTGTGTTCACGGTGAGATTGATTAGTTTATGAAAATATCATGCAATATTAACGAAAATTAACATAGGAAGTAAATAGTATGAGTTATCTTATTTTTTAAATGTTGCAGGGTGGCATTGCTGAGAGACTTGGATCACAGAGAAGGGTAACCCACTCACCACTTACAGTCTCGTCTGAGGTGAGCTATTTAATATTTGAAAATGTAATTTTGATTTTTAAATTGTGTTTTATACATGTATAATTGCCTATAGGAGTTGACATTTGATTGTTGTCGTTTCAGAGCCCAAGGGAAGGTGGTCGAAGCGATTAGAAGAACAGAGCTTCCTCTAGCTCGAAGAAGAAGAAGATCAATTTTGGAGGTGCACCTAGGAGCTCCGAGTGTGGATAGGAGGATTGAGAGACCCTCCTAAGCACACTAGCCATGATGTGGCATTTTGGCACGATTTTCCATATTTTGTTTAGGGCATGAGTTTCCATATTTTGTATACGACATGAGTTGCAATTCTATAGACATTGGGAACGATATTCCATTTTTCACTACTACTGTATATGATTGGAAATTTCTGTATATTAATATATCATTTTGCACTTCTTTATATCACTTTGTCTTTTATTACATATTTGCATACATTATGTCGAATGCAGTAGTAGTTTACAGTTGATGCGCTTGCAATACTTATTGTTGACAAAGAAATAAAGTTTGTATGTTCACAATAAAATGCATAAAAAATTTAAAATTGTAGGCTAGTTAACAAAAAAATACACAATTGCATAAATGTGTGCAATAGCAATGATAATTTTAAATACCAAATACCCGATCTTGTAAATCATAGTGCAAATAATTTTTCAATCTAGAAAACTTTTCCATGAAGTATTCTTCTTGCTACCAAATAATTTTTTTGAGATCTTTTTCTAGTTTGCCAAGCCTCCCTTCACCCCTTAGCCCTTCCATCTATTGTCTCGGCTTGTCATGCCTAGCTTCGCCCTTGTTATTGCAGACCTAAACCCTAAGGACATAGACCTAACTAGACACCTAACCTAAAACCCTAGCTTTCTACCCTTCCAAACCCTTACTCCCTTCTCCATCTCCTAACCTACTCTCTTACCTTTCCACCTCTCCTCTTTCATTTTCTAACCCTAATCTTGGAATCTCATACTCCTATCCTTGACCTATAGGATCATACCTTTGCCCCCTTTAAAAGCCCCTTCTCTAGCCTTAGCATCCCTCATAGGATTCTACAATTCAATCTCTCTGAAACCGTAGCTACCAACAAGTCCTAGATAAGAATCAATTCTAACTAAAGTTGGTCACTCATTCCAAAAAGAATCATTACAACAAGAACACCAAGTAACCTTAGGGTTTCTCAAATGACACAATCCCTAGCATAACCTAGGATTTATAATCACTGAGGAAACCCTAACCCAATTGGTGTTTTGGGGTTAGCATGCATAACCTAGGGTTTAGAATCAATGATGAAACCCTAAACCTAGGAGGGAAACCCTAACACCAACCCCACCTAACCATCTCTTGTGGCCTCTTATAAAGTACCATTTTTTATATATATGACCATGCCTAGGATTGTAGTCATAGTCACATATTCTTTATAGACTAATCAAATGAAATACTTCAAAGCTTAAGCATGGATTACTTCACATAAGCTAGGGTTAGAGCTTCATGAGAACTCCTTTTATAAACCATAGTGAAATAAGTAAAACATAGCTCATCTTCCACAACTCATACAGTAAAAAATCATGAGAGAAAGAGGCTTTATAATAGGCTTATGCCTAGAGTTGATAAGAATAAATTAACATGCAATAGATGAAGGAATGAAGGAAATTATGGGAAATGAATGCTTAGAGAGTATCAACCCTAGATTTATACCATAGTTACCATGCAAGAATCATAGTGAAAAGAAGCTAAAAATTTATTACAAGTGTTTTGGACTTACTTTGTCCATATCAATAGGCCTTCTACTCCATTTTCTAACCTTTACTAACCATAGGATTGTCTATAAAACTAGACTATAATACTACCTACTAGGCATCCATAAGACACACCTAAACCATTCTATTCTAGCCTAACCCTTGCTAAAACCCTTGCCCTATACTCTTACCTTTTCCTCTCTCTAAATCAAGGCTTATTCCTTTCATTTCCACACTACTTAGACCCCCATAGCTCTCCCTATATATCTATCTATAATATCCATTTTGGAAAGCCCTAGAACACCACTAACTCATCCTAAGCTATCCTAACTTCTCCCTTAGCCATAGACCTAACCTCCTAGCATGCTAAGACCCTAACACAAGGCTAACTTCGTCACTATTTTGTCCTTTAAATTCCTCTCAGCTTGCCTATTTATTGACTGCAATATCCTATTTAGGGAAGCCCTAATATCCTTCTTACCCACCTATCCTAGCTTAAGGTCACTTCCTTTCCTTCCTATCTTACCCACTCACTAACGACTGACCTCAAATTTGTTCAAACCCCAATTTAAACTGGCACAAAGACACTCTGAAGGGATTGTATCTAAACAATCACTCCCAACCATACTTAAACAAATTTGATAGTGGTATATAAACATCCATAACTTGGAAAAATACAAGAAAAGGCCTTGAATTGCTTGCAAGTCATTGTGTCATCAAAAGCGAAGTGAATATACTTGTGAGCCATTTCTACTTGATTGGAAATTACATCTTGGACTGTCATAAGACATTTTACTTGAATGGAAATTTGATTTGGTTTAAGAGTACCATTGGCTTGGAAAATTGGCACTTATACAATTGTTTAGCACTGATGTTTACTTAAAATATTGTGCCTTTGTGTTGACAATCTAAAACGTGAAATATATGAATGTCATAATGGTAAATGCTTGGTTGAAAATACTTTTGTTTTGACAGTAACTTTCACTAGTTCAAAGTGCCATTTCAACTCTTGTTTATTATTAGTACTTGCATTTGGGATTGTACACTCATTTTGGCAAGCTGGAAATTAGTGTTTTGGACTGTCATAATCATTTTGACTTGGATGGAAATCATTCTTAGTTTGATAGTCCTATATTCATGAAAAGTGGATTAATTGGGGTCTATGTCAATGTATGTCGGTTGCAAAATAGGTTGACTTTGTACGATATGATGATAATGTCCCCTCAACACCACTAACATGCTTCAACCACATGCATAATTGAAAGGAAAATTACATCCAATGTAGTTCATGAAACCTTAGCTATGTTGTAGTGCAGGTATATCTCTTCTAGGTATATGGTTCTACTAGTTTCTAGTTAAGTGAGACTAACAAATATAATGATATAAATCTAATGAGTTCATAAACCCTAGTTTGTAGTTCTATGTCTAAATATGTTAACCCTAGCTTTTAAGTTTGTGGTTTCTAGTTCAAGAAACCCTAGCTTTATTGACATTTGTTCTTTTAGATTAGGTATATGGTCTAGGTATTTGTAATCCTTATTTTTTAGGTTTGTGGTTTGTAGTTCATGAAACCCTAGTTTTTTTTTCTATTTATACATGTAGCTTAGGTAGGTGGTTTAAGTATTTCTACATAAGTGAGACTAACGGAGCACATGATCTCTATGTATGTGAATTTCTACTTTATAAAACCCTAGTTTGTAGTTATATGTGTAAATTTATAAACCCTAGTTTTTTGGTTTATGGTTTGTAATTCGTGAAACCCTAGTTTTTTTGCTATTTTCTCTTGTAGATTAGGTATATGGTCTAAGTTGTTCTACATAAGAGAAACTAAAATAACGCAGAATAAAAAACACATGTGAGGAGGGTGGAAAGGGAAACTAAGAAAGAATCATTGTGGAAAGTGGTCCAAGACATAAAATTGTTCTTCCTTGACAAATAAAAAATGAAACAAGTTCATGAATATGTGTGTTGTATAAAAGACACATCAAGTTAAAAGAAAAAACATAATAAATAGGCTAGGAACCATTGTGAGATGTACAAGAGATGCAAAGGGAAACCCATGAGGTTGTCATTAAGGTATCCACACTATAATTGTTTTCCTTTTTAGGGTTTATAAGCCCTAATCATCTTTCATCATAGAAGCACATGGCCTTTCAGACTAGTCTAGGACCAATTTCGATGTCAACATGTCTATCCTAGGATGATTTCTCAAACCCTAGGTCTTTGATTATTGCATCAACATAAGCACCAATACCTCCATGGAAAATCAACTAAACTTAAAAAAATATTCTTCTAAGAAAGGCATCAAAATAAGCTCGAGACTTATCAAGTTAAATTTTCCATGGTCTTTCCCTAACATCCATGTATCACACAAGAACAGGACTCAAATATCACCAAAGACGTTATCTATTTTCTTTGTATCTTCTATGGGGTTGGAACCCTAATTCTACCTCCTTGCTTCACAACAAGAGCTACAGATTCTGCAAGACAACCATCAATTCCTCTATTATTATGTCTTCTTCTCCAAGGTTTACTTACATATATAAAACGTAGCTTCCTCATGCATATCCAAGTTTCCTCATGTAATGCATTCCCCCTCTAGTTGTGTACCACATCTTCTTGTTCCCAATGCTCCTTGACATATGTGTCCGAGGTGGTTACAATGCTCCAATGCTTATCCTCAATATGTGTTCCAAGGTGGTTACTATGCTCATTTGCTTCTCCTCAACACGTGTGTGAAGGTGGTCACTATGGTCCAATATTTCACTTATCTTCATCTTAATATCACAAGGAAACCCAATAAAATAAACCCTATTCCAAGTGTGCGTTAACACCATGAAGATACATCCCTTAGGGAACTCTTTCCAAGCATATAACATATCCAGAATCTCTTATTACAACAAATTACAACCTTAATAAATATACTCTTTTATTTTCAAGATATATGTTAAAAAAAATATTTTCAAGATATGTGTTAAATCACTTAACAAATTCAACCCAAATTTTTTCCAAATTAGAATTCATAACCAATGCTAGATATACCCGATCATGAAGATAATATAAGTTGAAATTCAAATTTGCAAGTACACAATATTTGGACAACAAGAGCAATTCATATATCACCAAACAGTTTATGGTTGAAAATATGTTCAAACATTTTATGGTTAAAAATTCATGAATTAGTAAGATTCACTAAGGCTTCTACACTTTAAGAAATTATGATCCTTAAAATTTTCCATGCTTAGGCTTAAACAAATGGTTTTAGTAAAATAGTCATATTTGATAATTGCAATGTCCAAATTGAATAGTCACAAGTGTGATTGGATGCACAATGAAAGTCACTGGGCCATGCAAATGCAGTGGAGAGGGACCATTAAAGGTAATGGCATGCTAGCAGACCAACAGAGTCAATGAATCATCAATTCGACCTCCGGTTGCCGAGTTATGTCGAGTTGAAAGTCGCATGAAAATTTCATTCAGGGAGACTTGGTGACTCTCGGTCCGGGAAAAACCAAACGGAGAAGCAATATTGCATGATGTTGGATCTGACAAGTGTGTATGGACAATGCCAATATGGGAACACTACCAAGATTGGAACGGTGGAGGGTCTTGCCGAGTTGACCCACCAATGCAAGAGTTGCATTGAAGGAAACTGAGCAAAACCCTAGTTTACGAAACCGATACACAATGAACTCATTGGGCCATGCAAACATGGTGGAGAGGGACCAATAGAGGTAATGGAATGATAGGAGACCAATGGAGTCTATGGCTTGTCGATCCAACCTCTGGTTGCCGAGTTATGTCGAGTTAAATGTTGCATGAAAATGGGGTCTATGTAACCATGGCAACGGTGCACCGTCCCTGCATAAAAAGATGCCGAGTGGACGGGGGTGGCTTGCCCATGGAGGCCATGCCCAAACACACATGTAGGCTGTAGGAGGTGACAGAATCAAAAATCACTGCCTGGTTTGGTTTTTGGACCCTGACCTTGATTTGGCCAGGCGTCCCTAAGCGACTTTTGCAAGCCTACTGCAACTCGCCATAGAACGTTGACCGGGGATCCAATGGACAAACCATCAGTTCCGTTGGGATCATGGCATAGGATTATGGATAGGGTGGCCTCCCACCCGATTATGCAAGGCTTGGGCATGCCTCCAAGCTATATTTTGAAAACTAGGGTTTCACCCAGTGGGGTCCATGAAACCCTGGAAATGGTGCACCGACCCTACAAAACCCTATGCTAGGAGGCCGAGGGTAGCGTGCCCATGGATTCCATGCCCAAACACACCTGCAGGTGCCGACGGATTTGGAAATTGTCGCCTCATTTGGTTTTTGGACCCCGACCTTGAATTGGCACAGGCGTCCCTGAATGGCTTTTGCAAGCCTATTGCAACTTGCCATAGAATGTTGAATAGGGATCCAATGGACAAACCGTCATATTCCCTGGGACCGTGGCACAATATTATGGCCAGGGTGGCCTCCCCCTCGAATCTGCATGACCTAGGCATGCCTCCAGGCCAGATTATGCAAACAAGGGTTTCTCCCAAGTGGAGTGTAAGTGCAATTACCCAATCTCATTCAATATAGCCATCTGGATCCTCTCTGTTGCTAATTTCTCCATCAATCTATCGTGCTCTGAATGAGGTAAGAAGTAACGTACCTTGGTTGATTTCTTGTTTGAAATTGTCTATATATGGATGTTCGTGCCAACAATCAAGTGTGTGAAGTGATAGACCACAGAACTTGGTCTGTAACCACGAACACATGCCCACTAGTTCTTCTTGATTTCCCATCTAGTGTAAGATATTCACCCTCAACCACCATCAAGCCAATAGGAAATTCATTGCCTTCATCATCAATTAATGATCCGTTCAGATTTTCTTACCTTGAATGCATTGTTCCAACCAATAATCTGCGCCCCATTCATTGTCTTTCGGGGCAACAACTACATATATGTGTCCTGGTTGTACAAGATCTGAGATATGGTCGTAGTCTGTCGAAATCGCTGATTGACCCTCCTCTAAGTGGGTTTTTTGAATGACTACACATGGGTCTACTGCAAGTGACACATGATCCTAATATCAACCCAATCCATGCATTCGCATTCATCCCATTAACCACTGTTACAAGGGATTAAAAAGCAAGCAAGTTTCCACTTCCATATTTCAAATAGGGGGTTGTTTGAGCTTCGAACAAAATGAAATCCACATGTTTCTTATAATGCGCCACAACTATAGGAACTTGATCGATCTATGTCAACTACATGCCAAAATATCCTTTATGGCCTTCCTGCCCCTATTGATCTATGTTGCACTTTAGTTGGGTCTGACATTGTTGCAAAGCACCATTGAACTATGGATTCTGCATATTTGATATGGGGGTTTCTGGTAAACCTCATCTCCTCCCTTCGTAGTGCGATCTTGATGCATGCACCGGCCTCGTCATGCTCACCTTTGTCGTGCCCGATATCAAAGTAGTTCCATATATGCGACACATTGTAAGTCTTATGTAACATACTCATCCATTGGAAGACTTGGGAATTTTTGAACTGCCCCTCACAACCATCTAACCATATCCAATGCTGATCCATCTGCATATCTTGCTCCTTCAGCTGATCATAGAAAATTCAAAAACAATGCTACACATAATGCAGATCATGGCATATGTCATCACTTATGTAAAAGTTTGTCTCCTTCTATATTATCCTGTTGTTAATGCTTCTCTCAGGGCCATTCCTATACGTAATATGTACCATGATGTTGACTTGGTTGGAATGGTAGTATTGACTCCGAATTTCATTTTGTGGCTAAAGGGTGTAGTTTTTTGCAAAATCTACAATTGACAATATGGTCCCAATGGAAAGTTGTCCCAGCATTTTTTGTACTTCTCATCCTACCATCGCGCTACATGTACATGTTGAACATACTGCTTGGTTTTCTTGTAGAACTCCGTAAAAAAATCACATACTTGTACCCATTGCCATGAAAACAAGGGTCGTATTAGAATGTGACCTTTAAAGAATGTATATGTAGAAACTAAACATGTAAGAGGAAAAACATACTATAATCATTTGCACCTATGACTTCACCATTGCAATATTTTTACTTTCCTTCGCACTATTTGATTGATAGGCTACATACTTGAAGCTCTGCATCTCCATGCTCATATTTCCAAAATGATGCTCATTGCTCCAATGACTGCAACAATTCAAAAGAGAAAACCTACTACACCTAGAAAAATTCCCATATAGACATGATTTTCCAAAGTATTTCTTTCCTTCATTCCTTGGGCACATGATGCTGACGATAAGATCTCTCGATGCAGTCGATGGTATTATGGATTCATTGTAGCCCTGCTCAAGGTTAGTATGCAAATCACAAAATATATGTTTATATGCGTTATAAGAATATTCATATTCTACATGGTATCTACAATGACATTTGTTTCGATCAATGCATATATGAACATACCATGGTTTACATTTCTCAAAGGACCTTTGGCCCAGGTTTAATTGTGTGTGCTCATTCCTGAATCTCTCATAGAGTTTAGTCTGTGTTGTGTCAAGGAAGTGTTTGACGTGGGGTTCACGTTCAGTAGAACCTTTTCTCAGCTTTAGCACATCTCTTTGGTTAGATGAAGGTATGGTATGATCATGCCAAAACTTTATTACTAAGTCCTTAACAACATCAATTAGCTTCATATCTCGACGAGGAAACCTACAGACAAAATCCCAACAATATTTTCCACCTGGAGTCTGAATATTTTCTCTTATAACAAAGTACTTATTAACAGTTTTTCTATTTAATTTAAGTATGTGAGAAGTGTCTGAAAGGAGGCAATGTTTCCGTGTGGACTTTCTTACAACTGATTCTAATAACACACGACCAACCACACAAAGATCTTTAGTACGAGGCATCTTCCCAATTGCATAAGAAGATTGGAGATTTCTAACAATATGATTGTTAGCCTCTGAACTTATAACCATCTTTATGCCAAGAATTCCCCTAACAACAACTAAACAATTTGACTTTAACAAACATAGTAATAATTGACATTTACTTGCATCGCTGTTGGATTCAAAGTATTCCTTCATTAATTTGCTACATTGCCAATGGATAGTGCATTTGGGAAACTTACATTCAAGGCCTAACATACAACTTTCATCCACATGGATACGTCCAGGAATCCTTTTTCTTGCACTAGACAGTCGAGGTAGGGAAGGTGGACATGAGATACGAATCCCAGGGATTCTTTGTTTTGGTGCTTCATTCACATGTTGGTCCATATTAGGGGTGTTCTCGACATGGTTGTGGTATTCTTGGAGAGATTTAAAATTAATCAGTGCTCCTAGCTCCAACGCTTGATACTCAGTGTCTCTCAATATACCTATGTCTTCATGAGCTTCAACATGGCTCGTTGATGGATTGTTGGTTGGAGATTGTGTTGATGTTGGAATTTGAGTTGGGTCTGTTGGATGCAACCGCTTCACCCATGGTTCTGAAGTAGAGTGTAATGTCCCCGGTTTTGACCTCGTTTGCATGATGTATATATTGTAATTAATCGTGGTGAGGAGCTCAAGGCAAAAGCCCCACCATCGATTTGGTTGTGTGTGTGTTTCGGCAATGGGGATAGTTGCCGATGGTTTATCGTGCCATTTGGCACATTATAATTCGGCATCATGTAAATACGCACATCAATTAAAACTAAAACCCCAACCAGCTACGCCAGTGCAACGTTGAATGAAAAGGGCATGGTTCCAAAGGATAAGGGTGTGGGGGATGTCAAACATTGGTCTATGGGGGAAAAACCCATGTGTTACCACCTTTCCTTGTCTCACCCAACCGTTTTAATGTCTTGATGGAGGTAGTTGGGGCAGTTATTGTTTTGGGAGTGGGGTGGCAGGACTATCAGTCCTTTGTCCACACGCCCACTCCACCCATGAATTTCCATTCACTCCACTCCATCCCGATCAGTTCACCTTCACGGCGACGTCTGTTGAGGCTCACGCAGAGCAGTGGTCGGTCATGCTCACGCGCAGAGCCGTGGTCTGTTTGTTTCTTCTGGGGGGGGTCAATTCATATTCCTCACGCAGAGGTGGGTGCTGTTTTCCCTCACGCACTGGTCGGCTCATCCTCACGCACAGAGAGTTGTTCGCTCTCACGCAGGGACACGCAGGCAGTTGGCCTGGTTTTCATTCTCACGGTTGTGGTCTGTGGAAGTTTCCCCTTCATGTAGGGAGTGTAGTCTTCCTCACGCATAGATCGGGAGACTGTAATTTCTTCCCAGCGCGGTCTGGGTAAGCCTTTCTCCAGCGACTTCAACTGTGTAACCGGGGTTGTTGTTTTCCCCACGTTGCTGGTAATGTATGCTGTTATGTTTTTGGGATTGTTGTTTTCCCATGCTGGGAGTGGTATTTGCTGTTATGCTTGGGGGTTGTCTATTATGGTTTGCATTGAACTTCCCATGGCTGGGGAGTGCTGTCATCATCCCTTGTGGACTATGGAGCGTTGCTATCATCCATGGTGGGGTTGTGGTTGTTGGTGCACCCTAGTTTGGGTTGTTGTTGAGTTGTTTTGGCCACGTTAGGGCCAAGAACAACTCTGATTTGCCCTGTGGGCTTGAGCTGTGTCTCATTTTGGTTGGGGTTGCCACCCTGTTGTTTATGCCTTCATCACAGAGTTGTGAATGAATTCTTTTGCCGCTGGTATGCAGTGGTTGTCCCTTGGACTGTGCTGGCTTGGCCGATCGGTTGATGGCCTGATAAACCCAATTGTGATGGTTTGACTGATTTGGTCCCTTGGCTAGGTGTAAGCCTGTATTTCCCCTTAGTCCTTGAGGAATCATGCCCAGCTCGGGGGTGGCAGCATTGCTGAGAGATTGATGAGCAAGCTGGCCTATGGTTGGGTGGAACATTGCAGCGACGTAGCTGGTTGTGGATCGTGTTCTTCATCGAAAGATAAGTAATCCTACTTGTTTCATCTCTGCAATTATATTAATTTCAAATGAATTATGATGAACATGATTAATGCTGGAATGTATGTTTGCTTCCACTGTATGATTGAAGATTATGCATCTGTGTATGCTTGTATGTTTAGCATTCTTGTTATGTTTAAGCTTCTTTAATTTCAGCATTGATGTCTTTTGTTTGTGTTCTTGGGGCTGGTTGCCCGTTTTTTGGTGTTGGTCGCATCCTCTTCGCCGGTCTGAGGGATGGGGACGTGACATAGAGGTTTTTATGTCATCAACTTTGTTAGGATCAGTTGTAATATCAGTGGAAATGTCTGGACCATGTCTCACTCTCTCCATTGCCAACCTAGCCTTTTCTATTACCTCACTTTCCTTTTCAATGGGCATATTCCTTCTAGTTTTTCTTACTCAGTTACGTGAGTTTCCCATCTCCAAAATTTTCTTTATCAAAACTATGAGGTCTACCCCCGCATAAGAAGCAACAAATAAGGTATTAGTTCCATTATACAATAAATATGACGCATTCCAACATAATTAACTAAATTACAGATATGTTAGTATGGTAATTATTGGCATTAATACATAAACACTGATTAAAGGTTTCTATTTATGTTTGAATTAAAGTTTCATTTCTATACTATATTTGAGTCAAGTAAAGAGAGTCAAGTTTGCAGCTATTACAACTATAGGATTATGGCTTCCTTTGTGTTAAAAAATTATTGGAAGTCACAAGAAGATGAGTGAAATATTCTTCATTTCCAACACCTTCAAACGAGATGACATTACACATAATATGCCACATTAGTTGTGAGGGAAGACACAAGTTGGTGTTTGGATGTCTTGGGAATAAATTGAATAAATTACACTCATTAAGTCACAAGTTAACTAAAGAGAACAAATTTACTAATTACATAATGAGGAGGTTGTAAAACCCCCTAAAAAAGGAGAAATCATTGAGGTAGAGGCATCCATGTCAAGCTCAAAGGCATGTTATGATAAATCTAGCATGAAGAGGAGAGAATGGACAAGTTGGTGAACTATTCAATATGGACCCTCTCCCATGATTGCTTCCAAATTTTTTATACAAATTGAAGATTCTCAATAGAGAACCTCATCTATGCCATCCTTGTAGGAAATCAAAATATATTCATGTGCAAATGATTATTGGTCTACATTGCATACTTCATCTTGTATAGAGAATATGGACAACTTGGTGCAGTATTCAATATGGGCCCTCTCCCATGATTGCTTCAAAGGTTTTTTTTTTAAATTGAAGAGTCTCAAGAGATAACTTCATCTATGCCATTATTGCATGAAATCAAAATATATTCATGTGAAAATGTAAATTAGTTAACATTGCATACTTCATCTTGTATGGAGAATCTGAGACTCATTTAGATGTGAAGTTTGGAATTCTTCTTGTGAAATTAATTGTTTTCTATGAGAGAGATATTGTTGTAGGCATATGACAAAACACAAATCAATGAAATGATCTGAAAGCTTGTGGCTGAAAACAATTATTTAAAATTCACCATACCTATTCAAAATGATCTTTTCTTGCAATGAAAACTTGTAGTTTGAATGTATCCACTAACTTCCAAGACCACTGAATATGTTTGTTATATTCCAAGAGTGATATTCTATCCAATAGATCAAAGAGTGTCCAATTGATGATTGAGTGTGAGCCAAATTGGAAAGTTCATGAGAAAAATACGCGCAAACAGTTGTAGAAAACCCGTGAAAATTGGTAGCAACCCCGGGAATCCAGATCTCTATTTTTTTAACTGGTAATAGGTGCACAAACACGTATTTATGAGCAAGCACATGTGTATAAGAGCGCGCACATGTACCAACACGTACATGTAAAGAGGCGCACATGTGCTTTTGCCTAACATTTACAACATTTACTCACTAATGTTTATCTCATTTAATGACTAACGTTCTTCAACAATGTCTTGGTATTCACATGTGTATGAGTATTTTTACAATATAGCCTTTACCACTACTTTCTTCTTAGGCCCATAGGTTCCATTATGAGGTCTTAGGATCCTCACCTATGGTTGGTGGAGGGTAAGGGAGGCCTCCAACATTGACCATCATCACCATCATCATAGGAATCATCATCATAATCATCATCATCATAGTCATCCTCATCATCATCATCATAGTCATCATCCTCATTATCATCATTGTCATCATCCTTGAATCAAACTTGGAATGGTTGTTTGTTATATATAAATAATGGGATAGATAAAGTTATATTAATAAGTTGTCAATTGTGTACTGATAAAAATGTAGAGAGTGCTTGTGCGAGCTGACACGTTAAAATCCTGGACACGAGTTCCATGAATAATTGAAATTGACACTACTGTCAAGAAAGAAGAAAACATCGGGCTCTGTGGACTCTACAAAATCCTTCATCTTTCAAATTTAATAGATGTGATGTCGGAGGGGCCACACTGTATGGAGTATCAAATGGCTTACTATAAATACTGATTACTAAATATTGAAAATGGGAGAAATCTCATTACTAAATCTTGAAAACCGTTGAAATCTTTAATACACATATAAACACTCATTACACTGATGGCCACACATTTGTTTGAATATTTCTGGTACCAGATGATCTGTTCTATTCTATGGACCGTACATTTGCAGACCACGATGAACAACCGTCACATGAAAAGAAACTCACAAGTCACGACCACTATAGTATTGGAATTTTAATCACATCCATTACTTTGAAAACAACCTTTCTCAAAGGGTCATATTAATTTTAATAAAGGAAACCTTGCTATGTAAAAACTCTACTTTCTTGGTCATATTGATTTCTTTTATGGGTAAATTTTGCATTAACTGAGAAATAACAATTAAGATTCAAATATTTTTTAAAATTTATAGAAAAAGAGATTAACATATTTTTAAAAAGTTAAAGAGAAAGATATAAGTTTCACATTTTATGAGACTTAAGTAAAAATTCAATATTATAGATATAGATAAATAAATATTTATTTTTAAAATAAATAATATCAACAAAGATACTATACTTTATGGATATATGTATATAAAAATGAGATTAGTAAGAGATAAAATTTTATAAGTTTGACATCATTTATATAATAAATTCACTATCTTCAAGAACAAAAGCTCAACCAATGAACATCTCACCCCCTAGGACATCAGAAAAGACTAAAGAGAGCACAAGATGAACCTCATCATCATCATCGACATCATCATTGCATCGTTGTCATCATCATCATCATCATCATCATCATCATCATCATCATCATCATCATTGTCATCGTCGTTGTCATCATCATTATCATCCTCATCCTCATCCTCATCCTCATCCTCATCCTCATCATCATCATAGTCATCATCCTCATTATCTTCATTGTCATCCTCCTCCTCCTCCTCCTCCTCATTGTCATGGTCATCATCATCATTCCATTAAAAATGCTTGAAAATAAAATCAAAGCAACGTTTCAACTAAACCTATCATCATCATCATCATCATCATCATTATCATCATTGTTCCTCATCATCGTCATTGTCATCATCATCCTCGTCCTCATCCTCATCATCATCATCATCACCATCGTCGGTATCATCATCATCATCATCATCATCATCATCATTGTCATCATCCTCATCACCATCATCACCATCATTGTTCATCATCATCGTCATCGTCATCATCATCCTCCTCCTCCTCCTCCTCCTCCTTCTCCTCCTCATCATCCTCATCCTCATCATCATCATCATAGTCATCATCCTCCTCATATTCATCATTATCATCATCCTCATCCCCATCATCATCATCATAGTCACCATCCTCATCATCATCCTTGTCATCATCATCATAGTCACCATCCTCATCATCATCATTGTCATCATCATCATAGTCACCATCCTCATCATCATCATTGTCATCATCATCATCATCATTATCATAACCATCATAGTCATCATCATCCTCATCATCGTAATCATCGTCATCATAGTCATACTATTCGTGATCATCATCATCATCGTCGTCGTCATCGTCATCATCATCATCATCATCATCATCATCATAGTCATCATCATCATCATCATCAACATCATTGTTTATCATCATCGTCATGGTCATCATCATCATCACCATCGTCATCATCAACATCATCATCCTCATCATCGTAATCATCATCATCATCATCATAATCATCATCATCATAGTCATACTCATCGTGATCATCATCATCATCATCACCATCATTGTTCATCATCATTTCCATCGCCATCATCATCATCATCATCCTCATCCTCATCCTCATCATCATAGTCATCATCCTTATCATCATCATTGTCATCATCCTCCTCGTTATCATCATCATTCCATTGCAAATGCTTGAAAATAAAATCAAAGCAAATTTTCAACTAAACCTATCATCATCATCATCATTGGTCCTCATCAATGTCGTCATCATCATCATCCTCATCCTCATCCTCATCCTCCTCCTCCTCCTCCTCCTCATCATCATCATCATCACCACCACCATCATTGTTCATCATCATTATCATCGTCATCATCATCATCATTATCATCCTCATCCTCATCATCATAGTCATCATCTTCATCATCGTCATTGTCAACATCCTTATCATCATCATCACCATCATCATCATCATCGTCGTCGTCGTCGTCGTCATCAACATCATCATCCTCATCATCATAATCATCATCATCATAATAATAATAATCGTCGTCATAGTCATCGTAATCATCCTCCTCCTCCTCCTCCTCATCATCATCATCATCACCATCATTGTTCATCATCATCGTTATCGCCGTCATCATAAACATCATCATCATCATCATTATCATCCTCCTCATCATCATCATAGTCATAATCCTCATCATCATCATTGTCATCATCCTCCTCCTCCTCATCAATCCATTGCAAATTCTTGAAAATAAAATCAAAGCAAAGTTTCAACTAAACCTGTCATCATCATCATCATCATTATCATCATCATTGCCATCATTGTTCATCATCATTGTCATCATCATCATCATCATCCTCCTCATCATCATCATCCTCATCCTCCTCCTCATCAGCATAGTCATCATCCTCATCATCATCATTGTCATCATCCTTATCATCATCATCACCATTGTTGTTCATCGTCATCGTCATTGTCTTCGTCATCATCATCATCATCATCATCATCATCCTCATCATCATCATCATAGTCATCATCCTCATCATCATCATTGTCATCCTCCTCCTCCTCCTCATCATCATTGTTCATCATCATCGTCATGGTCATCATCATCATTCCATTGAAAATAAAATCAAAGGAAAGTTTCAACTAAACCTATCATCATCATCATCATCACCATCATCATCATTGTTCCTCATCATCGTCGTCATCATCATCATCCTCATCCTCATCATCATTGTCATCATCCTCATCATCATCATCACCATCATTGTTCATCATCATCACCATCATTGTTCATCATCATCGTCATTGTTATCATCATCATCATCATGGTCATCATCCTCCTCCTCCTCATCATCCTCATCCTCCTCATCATCATAGTCATCATCCTCATCATCATCATCATTATCATCACCATCATAGTCATCATCATCCTCATTGTAACAAACTTAAATAATAACAATAAACAATAATAAAGTAATAATAGTAATAACAAAAATCAACATATATATATAATAAATAATAATAACTAATAATGTTTTTACGAAAAGACATGACTCTTAATGAAAGGGTATTCCGCCAAAATATAAATAGCGGACCTTCCATTGTAACTTATGACTTATCTATCAATTTATTAATATATATTTGTCCTATTAATGGCTTATTGAATATTCCAAGTGTTCTAGTAATATTGATTGTGTGAAGTGAATAAATATTCGCTTCATTTGGTATCAGAGCTAGTTTATGATCGAGGCCTTTGGCCATATCATGATTTTTAATCATAATCCTAGGGAGTCCCTAAATTTATGGTCTTTGACCAAGTAAAAAAAAGAAAATAAAGTCAAAAGAAAAAATAAAAAGGAAAGAGAGTTAAAAAAATAGTAAAAACTAAAAAACTAAAAGGAGAAAAAACAAAAAAAGGGAAAGAAAAAAAAAGTTAAAAAAAAAGAAAAGACAAAAGGAAAAGGAAAAAAAAAGAGGGTAAAAGTGAAACCACATGTGGTTTCTTAAAGTGGGTTTGGGTTTGAATATAAAAGTGCATAATAATAACTACCAAGAAGCAAGTGAGATTTGAACTTAGGTGGGGAAGCTAACACTCATCATCATAATCATCATCATCATAGTCATACTATTCATGATCACCATCATCATCATCATCGTCATGGTCATCGTCATCATGGTCATTATCATCATCATCGGCATCATCAACATCATCATCGTCATCATCATCATAATCATCATCATCATAATCATCGTCATCATAGTCATAGTCATCGTGATCATCATCGTCATCATCCTTATCATCATCCTCATCATCATCATCATAACCATCATTGTTCATTGTCATTGTCATCACCATCACCATCATCATCATCATCATCATCATCATCCTCATCCTCATCATCCTCATCCTCATCATCATCGTAGTCATCATCCTCATCATCATCATTGTCATCATCCTCCTCATCATCATCATTCCATTGCAAATGCTTGAAAATAAAATAAAAACAAAGTTTTAACATAACATATGTGTGCACACGTGTTTAACGCGTACGCACTTAGAAGCCTGATCGCCCTTCTAGTGCGTGCACGTTGAGTTTTAAACTATGCGCACGCATGATTTAAATTTAGAATTTTGGCAGGCACCTTTTTTCCAACCTATGTGGTGGATGACTTGGATGCTTTGGTTTTAGGTTCGGGTTGCTAAACCAAGTGGTTTGTACCGTCTTATGACATAAAACATGTTTTGTACCACTTCTCCTATTTCGTGCATGATTTTGCATATGCCACGCTTGTTCACTTCTAATGAAAATTCACACACTTGTGTAACTTTGTCTATAGATTCTGAATATGTAATTTTTATTTAAATCTATTATCTTTTTCTATTTTTATTTAATTTTAAATGGACTAACGTCAATCTAACAAAAAATGTAGGCTATTTGCTTCGGCTATAACGTTTGATTGGCTCAACTAATTAGAAAACAGAAAAGAACCTGCACAAGAAGAAACAAAGACCTACATCCTAAAAGAAAAAATTCATTCATTGACTATGTTAAGACCAAGATGCCGTGGACCAACGCTCGACCTTGTCATTTTAGGGCGTCATTGACTTCCTTAATATATATATATATGGAAAAATAACCCTGCACTAGACACACCTGTTATCTACAACTCCATATAGTTTTTTTCACTTTTTCCACCATTTTCATACCAAACGAGTGGACCAACACAAACATATTCATTATTTTTTGGGAAAAAAATAACATACCAACCTTAGAATATCCTCGTTTTTTGGGATTTATACTTAGTTTCCATAAATAAAAGTTATATATTCTAGAAGGTAATCCGATTTTCCATGTTTCATATTCTTACGCCATATTCCAAAAAGTTGTGTAGGTACCTCTAATATTCATTTTTAACGTTCATCTTTTTGTTTTTCCAGAATTCCATTGCAACGAATGCGTCATAAGTGACCAGCATTAGCTTGCACCAGCCTTATACCAAATTATGGAAAAATTGGAGCAAAATTAAAGTTTATACCAAATTATGGAAAAATTGGAGCAAAATTGAGGCAAAATTAAGCACCAACAGTATTCCTTACCAATCGTTTTGTAAATATGTCTGCAAGTTGATCTTCAAACTTGCAAAATTCTAAACAAATTTCTTTATTGTTCACCAATTCTCTTATGAGGTGATACCTTGTGTCGATGTGGTTGGTTCTCTTATGAGACACAAGGTTCTTAGACAATGCAATGACTGAACTGTTTTCTTTGAAAATGATTGTAGGTTCTTGCTGGTTTTGAGACAGGTCTTTTAAAATTCTCTACGTCAATATGGATTGACATGCATCGCCTGTAGCTGTGAGATACTCTACTTCTCCTGAAGACAAAATTACTATGAGTTCTTTCTTCGACGCCCATGACACAACACTTGTACCAAAATGAAATGTGTACCCATATGTGCTCTTCACGTCATCTGTGTTGCCTCCATTGTCACTGTCAGTGTAGCCATTGAGTTTAAATTATTTTGACGTTGAATACATAATTCCAAGGTCCTTTGTGCCACTTACATACCTCATAATTATTTTTCATGCTTGCCAATGACAGTCTTTTGTTGACTTCATGTATCTTGAGATCAGACTTACACCATGCATGATGTCTGTTCTTGTCGTAGTTAAATACATAAGGCCGCCAACCAACCTTTTAAACAACGTAGGATCTATAGTTTATCCATCATCATCCCTACTCAATTTTAAACTTGTTATTACTGGTGTTGGGGTTGTCTTGCAATTAAAAACATTAAATATTTTCAAAACTGCACTTGCATATTATTTTTACTGTGATATAAAAATACCACTTTTAGACTGCTGGACTTCAATTCCCAGAAAAACTTCACAAGCCTCAGATCAATTATTTCAAATTCGCTTTCCATGACTGTTCTAAAATGATTTATGCCGAAATCACTAGTAAATATTAAATCATCTACATACAGGCAGACAATTAATATGTTACCTTGTTCATTAACTTTGGTGTACAGTGTCAGTTCACTTTCACTTCTATGAAATCCATGTTGGGTGAGGTAATAATCAATGCGATATACCAAGCTCTAGGAGCTTGCTTCAAACCATAGAGTTCCTTTTTAATCATGTACAATTTGTGCTCTTGACCTGGAACTTAATATCCTTGTGGTTGTTCCACATACACTTCCTCCTCAAGATAACCATTCAAAAATGTTGATTTAACATCCATTTGGTAAACATGCCATTTGTTTTGAGCAACAATGGACAAAACTATTATGACTATGTCCATGCGTGTGGCATGTGCAAAGGTTTTATTGAATTCTATGTTGGGTTGTTGTTTGAACCCTCTTGCCACAATTCTTGCCTTGTTCTTCTGCACATTCCCATCAACATCATGCTTGGTTTTGTGAATCCATTTGACATTTATTACATCCTTATCTTTTGGTACATATACCATCTCCCATGTTTGATTATTATCAATGAATTCCATTTCTTCATCCATGGCTTGTGCCTATACTTCTTCTTTGACAACTTCCTCAAATGTTAGCGGATCATCTATTTGAGAAAATAATGCAAAGAGAGAATGAATTTGGTCTACCAGCTTCATATATTTCACACAGACTTCTTGTCTTCACCGGATTTTTTGATTTCGACCTCGACGAACTACTTGAATGAGTGTGTTGTCCTCTTGGTGTACTTGTCAACATAGTTTGAGCTACGACTTGTGTTGACGTTCCTTGTGATGAACCATGTCGTGGTGTTGTGGGAGACAATGGTGCTACAACATTTTGACTTACATGTGGTTTTTGAACCACTTCCTCTTCCATGCCATCATGCTAGACATTAGACACAATCTTGACATTATTCTCGGCGGTTCCATCCCATGATTCATTCTCGACAGTTTGAACATCGTGAATGAGGATTAATTTCCTTGCGATAGGATCATACAAATTGTATGCTTTTGTATCTTCAGAGTAACTAACAAAAATACATTTTTGTCCCTTGTTGTCTAGTTTCTATCTCAGGTCATCTAGAACATGAGCATATGCAACATAACCAAAAAATTTTAAATGAGAAACACTGTGATTCATACCTGTCCATGCTTCTTGAGGAAATTTGTTCTTTACGCTCTTTGTTGGAAACCGGTTCATAATATATGCACCAGTTGTTCCTGCTTCAACCCAATATTCATTTGGAAAATTCTTGGCTGCCATCATGATGTGCGTCATCCCCATAATGGTTTTGTTCTTTCTTTCTACGACACCATTCTGCTGAGGTGTATACTGTGCAGTGAATTGCTAATGTATGCCATGGGTTTCACATAAGTTTAAGAAGTCATTCAAAACATATTCACCACCTCTGTCCATCCTTAAGATTTTGATCCTATATCCACTTTGGTTCTCCACGAGTGCCTTGAACTGATGAAAACAACTAAATGCATCAGATTTATATTTTAGAAAATATACCCATGTTTTTCTTGTGAAGTCATCAATAAAACTAAGAAAATAATTGTAGCCACCCATCGATGATGTTTGCATTAGGAAAAAAATATCATAGTGCACAATCTCAAGTGGGTGCATGCTCTGTATGACTTTTCGACTGGAAAATTATCTCTATGTTGATTTCCAAAAATGAAGTCTTCACAAACTCTCTCTGGTTTGTCGATTAATGGAAATCCTTTCACCATATTCTTTGTGTGCAGTAGCTTCAGCCCATCAAAAATCATATGTCCAAATCTGAAATGCCACAGCCAAGATTCATCCCGAATTTATGTTTGAAATGCTGCATAAATTTCAGCACTATCATTTTCTTTCTTGTCGTAATGCTTGTATGCTTCTTTCCTTTTTGCCTTAAATGCAACTCTTGTATTTTCCTTTCCTTTCATGCCTGGCATTATCCTTAATGGAAACAAGTGATTGCTTGTCATCAATATTTTTGCTATCAGTTGGTTGCTTGGATGTTGGTCTTTAATCACATAATGATTATCTTCCATGTAGACTCGGTAACCTTTTTGTATCAGTTGTCTAATGCTCAATAATTTGTGTTTCAGTCCTTCGACATGATAAACATCAGGCATGTTCTTTTGCTCCCCCTTTTTGGTTAGAATACCAACAATACCTTTTCCCAAAATAGTGACTTGGACATTATTTCCAAGTGTGACATCAGTTTGAACTGATTTATCTAGACTGGAAAACAAACTTGAATTACCAGTCATATGATTGCTACAACCTAAATCTAAATACCATATGTCACATGGAATTTCTTGGAAAAATTTGCATTCAAGTGGGGATTCACATGCTAACAACATTGTGATCGACAAAGTGTTGGTGTACTTGGTTGACTGGATTTGGCTTTTCCTTCCTCGGTCAGTATGCTTCTTCCTCCATTCATATGCATAATGACGAAATTTCTTGTGGTAATGACATTGAATATTTTATTTATCAAACCTGTGACTACTTGGATGATCGAGGTTCTGATTTTGTCATGTACAAGTGACATTCGCGAGACAGTTGTTGCGTCCTCCTCTGGAAAAAATTATTCATGTTCCTCTAGAGTTGTTTCTCCCCTACCTCTTCCGCAACTTATAAATCACTGTGTTGCAAATGCACCTTCTAATGATGTATTTGATCTGTTGATTTGATGTTCATGATTGATGAGTGAGGCTTGTAACTCATCAATGGTAAACTGTGACATGTCTTTATTTTCTTCCAAGGTCGCGACCAAGGATTCAAATTTATGGGGAAGGCTTCTAAGGACTATTTTAACAAACCTTTTTTCTTCCATATTATTTCCATGAGATTTCAGTTGATTTATCACACCAACAACTTGAGGGCAGAATATGAAACTTAGAATTCTTTACCTTGTTCAAGCCTTGATAGGAATTTTCCAATGTATCCCATGCCTTCTTAGCGATATTTTCTGCTACTACTCTTAGGATTATGATTTCATGCATGTCTTGGTGTATGCAAAACAAATCCTTTCCATGTTTGTTCCTCTGTTTTCTCAGGGCATCCTTCTCAGCTTGTGTGATATTATTATATGTCGCTTGATCTGTTGTTTCTATATAGCCATTTTGGACTATCTCCCATACATCTTGATCTCTGAACAAAGCCTTCATTGTTGGAGACAAATATTCACAATTTTTTCGTGTGAAGATTTGAGTTTGCAAACTTGACATGTGTGTACCAAAAGTGGAAGCCATATTTTAATTTTAATTTTTCCTTAGAAAATTACTTTTTCCCTTTTAACACAAGGTTTGTTTCCTAAACTCACTCTGATACCAGATCTTGGCAACAATATGCATCGGCTGCAATGGTTAACTTGAGTTACCGTGTAGTCAAAAATTTCTTTCCTTTTCTACTTTTGGACCTGGAACACACTAGCTTGGGAGACTTGATCTCTTTTTACTTTACGGTTAAATATTAGACCAAAACTTAGACAGGTCGAACTTTGACTGGTTAAACTTCGACCAAAATACTTCAACAAGTTCTTACTGTGACCGATAAGTCTTGAACATACTAATTTTGGTCGATACACTTTTACGGACTTTCGACCCAACACCTTTTTACCTCGACAATATTTACACTTGAGACACTTTTGGTTTCAACCATCCCCCACTTCGACCAGACCACTTTTAGTCGAAACTCGAAATGAGATTTCTTAGTCTAAATATTTATAATATGAAAAACACTTTTGACCAACTGGTAACTTGGGGTAAACCTCGACACAACTAAATTCTGACAGACCAAACAGGTGAATGTAAACAACATTTACATAAGTAATTCCGAAAAATATGTACTGCATAACTAAAACTTGCATTCAACCATAAACTATGGATTTATATATCTTGTCTTGATGCGATATAACAAAGAACTAAAGCCGCTAAATTCAAACTTGGACATTTACAAGGATGTTTCACCTTTTACAGGGCTTCAGATCTCAACACTTTTCAATCACACAAAGCTTGAGCTCTTGAACTCTCCACAAAGTTTTTCCTTCTTCTCCACTATTCAATTCTCTCTTTTATTTACAAGCTTGTTCTTCTATATATAGACAGACTAAAAATTGCTTCTCCATGAACCTACCGACTTAACATTAAATAGTGTAATAACTATCCACCTAGAAACTTATCTTCAAATATTTCATTCAACTTATTTATATATGAGAGACGTGAACAATTTAACCTGTAAGAGAGAGTGACAGAGCATGACATTCTATAGAATTTGACAGAGTCAGTTGAGAAGATAATAGGATCAACGAGTAATTAATATTTCTAATAGTAAATATCTCACATTCCTTTCATAAATTACAAATTCCAGAGAATATTTTGTATATGTCATCCAAGATTGTATAACTTGAGCATTTAACAAGATCTCCATGTCCAAGAAGTCAATATGAAAAAGGATTCATTCCGGGAACATCCATCGCAATACTTTAGAACCCAAAGCATTCCACCATTTGTTGTGAAGCAAACTGTTATAAAGATCATATTGAGCCCTAGGCCTTAAGGGAGTGCCTTGAAGGGAATAAGAACAACACTTAGAACGACTCTTAGATACTGAATACTATGTGTATTTTTTTTTATGTAGTTTTCAAAACAAAATCCCACAGTTATCCAAGTCCTTCTATGCATTTTTCAAAACAGAAGCCCACGATTATCCTACATGATTTTAATACATGAGCAAGATGGCCATCGGTTACTTGTGGTTCATCTTTCTTAAATGCTCATGAATCCCCAAAGTACCCTCATTTGGACACACTCAAAATACTAAGTGAATTATCAACCTTTCAACTCTTGGAAATTGTCAAAATTCTTTCTTCCCCTCAAGGCAGCTGAAGCACTTCATCTACTTACTATAGTATTTATTAAAAGCTCGACCAAGCTACCGAAACAATGATCTTGCACCTAAGGTAAGAGGCTAGTACTACTACCTTCTGTTCTACATTTTTTTCCTTCGTACTTAGTATTCTATGAGAATAATAGGTTGTAAGGATACAATCCAACTCCATCCATTAGGGTGAAGGCATAGTTTTCTTATGTCGGAGAAACATTCCTTTTTCCTCCACTTTTGTCATTTTTTATTGTAAATTTTTGCTACCGATGTTTTTATGCTTGTATGTTACTACATGACAATCTGAGCGGGGAATACTCCCACTGTCATGAACCCAAGTTGTTGAGAATTAAGTAGGGTCACTCATGGATTAAACAAGTAGCGACCTATTGTATTTGATAACTGTCAAATTACATTCACTTAATACAAATTTTATTTGGGCATATCTGAATCTTTCCTCCACTTTATTTTTCATCCTTGATGT
>LPNX010023165.1:122600-228926 GCA_001517045.1 Pseudotsuga menziesii | reverse complement strand
ATATAGTTTTCAGCTTTAGTTGCAATTGTATAATATGCACATATCTAACTATACATATTAATTTTTGGTTATTGTTTGCTAACTTATATAATTTTTATTTTTATTTTTTATCTTTAGCATTAGGCTTTCTAACACTATATATTTCCAATTGAAGTAGTTTCCATATACAGTTTTGAATAATCTATTATATCCTTCATTATGTTTTACTTGTTGAATTAATTTATAGCAAATGACAATCTACAATGTTTGATGTTTATTCACTAATATCCACCAATTAATTAACCCTTATATTTAACTCCATTTAATAATTGCATATTTGAATGAAATGATGGATTTATTTTTGAATGTCACAACTACTTCTAAAATCTACTTATTCATAAAAGAAATACATGCATTTTTACACTCCCAACCAAAACATCAAGTTGTTGCATATATCATTGATATAATTGGACATAGACTCTAGGGTGCATATAAAAATTCTGAAATTCACTACAATTGAATAGTTTCTTTTACACATTGGTTGAAGCTACTTTCATTTACACATTGATCAGGGAGTTTTTAATTATTAATGCATTTTCATACCATCCACTAAGGTTTATACTTTTAGGAAATTAATTGTATAACACATTTTCTTATTTGTAAATATTCACATTATTGTCTTCTAATCAATTAATTAGTTAATCAATTTTATTTCCAGAAATTACTGTTTACATTCTTAGATAAGCTGCTCTTAGTTTTATTAATGGACTAACACTTTTATTTTCAAAGTACTTTTGCATTTATAGCATATACCATTTCATGCTTGTAATCCTTTAATTAATTAACACCATTGTTCAATCCTTTGAATCCTATCTACCTAAGGGACATGAACACAACCCAAGTTCCATTCTCATCCTCCGCTTGAACAGTCCTCCAAGGTGTTTACAATGTTGCTACTTGACCCATGTTATTTGGAGCATCAATATATTTGACAACCATACTGTGAAAATGTATTCCTCACAATCTTTTAATCCAATCCATTTAATCTTTTTTATCGTTATTATCCAATCACAACATATTTGTTAATCTTTTTTAGTCATTAATTAATTATTTGAGTCTTTGATATTGGTTCATCTACTCCTTTTTTCCATGGATCTTTTGTTTTCCACCTATGGAGATGTTAGAAGCTCAACTAAGTATCTAACGAGTTTTAACCTTATATCCTTTGAAGAGGATGAGTCTATCAAATCATTTAGCCTCATGTTTAAGAAGCTATATGACTAGACTCCCAAAGCTGTCCAAAATTATGAACAAGCTAACGTTTTCTAGTATCATCACTATATTCCTCCTTATTGACACCCAGTGGAAAGGAGGAATGCAAATTTCCTTAGTGTCTCTTTATAGACATTCCTCGTTATTGAGGACCATCACAAAAGGACAATAATTTCAATGGACTAATTAATCCCTAATACCAATATATCCATGCTCTAATTAATGCATAAAATGCAAGATCAGATCACTTCTAGATAATAGGATTATTAAGAAGTCTCTCCCAATTCCTTCTTAGCCTCCCCATCTTCTAAATACACCTGAGACAAGGCAATCTGTCGATCCTTTCATGTGTTATTGGTGCCTTTTTTGCAACGAGGGACATAACTCTTCTACTTGTGAACACTATTTTTCATACCAAGAGGGAGTAAAGAGGGGTAAGCCTTCTAGAGCCCAGAAGAAGCGTATTAACAATACCTATGTTACCACAACCATGTTACAATTTCAATTTGTGACCGAAAGTTTCATTTGATCCCAATATTTCAATAAGCAAGGTGAATTTTAATCATGAGGGTGTTACAACTTCTATTCTCGATTCAAGACCTATTATGAATGATCGATCCAATAATTCTAGCGCCACCTTCCGATCTACGCCTATCTTTCCTAGTATTTATGTACCTTATGATATGGCGAGTCCTTTAGTGAGTTTGAAGGCCAACATTAGTTCTTTTGTTTCCTCTAGAGAGCCTAGCCTGACTAATGTCAGAATATTAAAGTGCTCTCGCTTCCCCTCTTGTGTCCACAACTTATCCTAAGGCGACCATGCAATATTCTCATGAGGTATTCACTTTTAACGATGACATCATTCCATTTAATTCTAAGCATAGTCCTCATATTCCTAAGTTAAACAATAATGAACTTGTTTTCGCTATGGACAATTATAATGATAAAGAAATCATTGATGATTTAATCAATTCAAACAATGTTAATGAGCCTAAATACCTTATTTCGAATCAATCCGACATTGTCGATGAGATGATCAGGGGAATCCTTGGGTTATTATTCAAGGATTTTATTTAGGATTCGTGACCTGATCAAATTTCTAATTTTTTTAAGTACTAACTCATTTTATTTGTATTTCTTTTTATTTGGTTCGATTCGTACTAATCTTTCTTTTTTAAATTTCATGATCACATATAGTTTTCTTTTTTATGCTCGCGATGAATATTTTTGTAATAAAGATGCAAGTGATCATAGAAGTAGTATTTTGGATGCATACCTATATAATAAATGTCATCCGACATGATATTCTTTTGTTTTTTTAGGAGTGCATGTTAGCCATAGGGAATTTTGCTTTCTCACATGCATTTAGTTTTATCAATCACATTAGTTTAAAATTTTTCATTTAATAATCTATCACTTTGGATTTCACTTTTGATTTGTTTAGATTAGTTTGATTTTTGTCATTTAATCTTGTAGTATCTCAAAAAGAGTTCTTTCACCAAATGGTTTTGTTGTAAACTAGAGAATGATGATGGTCAATTTTTTACACGAAGGAACGCTATGTGGAGAGGGCATAACGATTGGGTAGTTCCTGGTGATCATTCTAGGGTATGTTGAATTGTTTTTTGCTTACTATTTTGGTTTCCCAACAGTTCTTCCTTCCCTTTACTTCACCCATTGTGGAATGCTATTCTTACTCTTTTCACTCCCCACCCATTTTGGCGATGAAAATGAGTACATGTACTTGCTTCATGGTTATGTATTCTTCATGCTAGTCAATGTTGTCGAGTTCATTCTATCTCATTGTGTTTCATTCTTTTTCTTGGGATATATGTTGATGCTCAACATCAACATGTTCCAAAGTGTCGAAATATGATGCCATAGGCGAACCAATCATGTTTTTTGCAATATCATTACGTCTACATTGTCATGTCTAGTTCGATGTAATTGTCATGTTTGCACCTTGTATCACAAATTTCATTGTCATATGACCCCTTCTACAGAATCACCAGATTGAATATTTAGTGTCGCCATGTCGTGGTCGAGTCAAGTTATGGGGATTTGTCCTCTTTTCACCTGGGCATCGTCATGTCATGGAGTTGGTGTCATTACATATTTCTCGTCACATTGGTTGTGTCCCTATTTTGTTTGGCCAAAATCATCACTATTTGATCCTCTCGACAATTGGTCGAATTTTCGGCATGTAAAGCCTTTTGCACCATGTCAATTAAATTTGGTTGATTCACATCCATTGATAAAATTTCCAATCAAGATCGTCATTATTTTTTTCACTTCGTCTATGTCTATAAATATTGAAAGTGTTTCCTTTAATCCCTCTTAGCTCTTAAATCACTAATATTTATTATTTTTGAAAAATAAATACTCCATCACTCTCTTTAAGAGATCATCCCTTGGTGATGTTGCCAATCCTCTAAAAAAAATAAAAACAAAATATAGATTTTCATCCTAACTCCCAAGTCCTACCCTTTCCCATATTGCACTATCCCCTTCTTCTCCATTATTACAATGATATTAAAAAAACACCCTTTCACTATGCCCATTCCAAACTTGTGTATCAAACATATTTAAAAAAAAAAATTTACTATTCCCATTCCAAACCTTTGTATGGAGCAACAACCATCATCTCCTTTTCCCCATTCTTCAAAGTCCACATTTTTCTCTATATCTTTTCAAATCCTTATAGAGCCTTTTAAGATTCGAGTATTTTTTGGTCCACAAAAGGGAAACCTCTCGAATAATTCTTATGTATAATGAAACTTAAACCCACCCTCCATTCATTTAAAAGAAAAAGTTATTAAAACAAAAGATTGAGAGTGGAGTCAAAACTCTAAATCATCAGTAGCACGGTGTAGCACAGTGTGAAGAGAGAATTATGAGAGAATTTTGAGAGAATAGATGTCGAGAGCCAAGCTCTGTAAAAAGGTGAAATATCTCTGTAAATTTCCAAGTTTGCATTTATGACAAATAGTTTTGTTGGATCTGAGATCCATAGAGAAAATAAAACACATAATATATAACAGACATTCAATAATGAACACAAAGGTTACTATGGTAAACCCTATAGAGGGAAACATCCATGAAGCAATGGTATTGATCTTCCTTATTATTCAATGAATGAAGATTACAACAGCTTACAACTCTCTGACTCTTCTCTACGAGAATACAAGAAATATATACATTTCTTTCAATTCCGAAGAAAAGAGAGTGTTCCTTTCTCGTATTATTTCACATGGTCCGAGAAAGAGATAACCTACCACCAATGTGGATGCCCATTCACATATTCTTAACGAGCCTGAATGGACAAGTTTACTCGGCAGTCAAGTCTATCTTGAGGAGTGAGACTTGGGCCTAAAGAAACTCAAAATATTTCCCATGAAGTTTTAACGAGTCCGGAAAAGTCAACTTGCGGCCTCCTTACTGTTTTTAACGAGCTTGAAGGAGAGCAAAAAGAATGCTCTAAATGCGAGGAGACGAGTGTCATAGGCAGGCGAAACTAGTTCCAAGCACAAGGAACAGACCTATGCATAATGCAAGGAAAGTGAGCAAGATAAGGACACTCGGGGAATGTCTCCTCAAGGTAAAGGGTGTCAAGTTGCAAAGGAAAAATGATACAAGGCTTAGCGACGATGAGAACAAAGATGAGGGCTTATACAACGAGCTAAAAGCATGGAATCCGGCATCAGGCTCATAAGCGCGAGCAGGGCACATGCAAATGCAATTACAACTTGAACAACAAGGCGAGGCCAGTAAACAGTTGTGAATCCAACTACAAATCCTGTCTCCAAGAAACAACAACATGAGGATCATATTCAGAAGAAACGATCTGATGCGGGTCACTTTGGCAGAAACACATGTGACTTTGCTATCTTTTATAAAAGGTAAAGTCAAGGCAGAATCAACTGAAGAAGATTCTATAGAACCAAGGCTTGAGGGTTTATAATCAGTAAGATCAACCTCAAAAGGAGAGCAAAAATCAACAAGGGATATAGAGTCTGTAGGAACAAACTCAGTATCACAGGAGTTGAAAAATTCATAAGAAAAATCAAACTCGTCAGGATCACCGACTTGTTGTTCGAAGGGAGAGTCCAAAAACTCAACAAGACCAACATAAGAAGAAAGGTCAGGCTTACTAGGAAAATCAGGGTTAGACTTAGTCACAACTGAACCAACATCCAAAAGAAGGTCAGACTGTATCAAAGACTCTAGGAAAACTTCATCCGAAGGAAGGAGATTATCTAAGATAGGACACATGTCTAAACTTTCAAATGGATTGACAGAGTGGAGAGAAGGCTCTACAGTCTGTATAGGATGACTCACCTGGTCAACTGTTGGGACCATGTCCCGAGAAGGTAAGCATGAAAACGGAGGCTACTTCTCAGTAGCAATTGAACGCAAAGGACAAGAGGCCACATAGCTCACCTGTGGCGGGGTAGTGTCTATAGAAACACTGGGAATTGATAAAGGAAAAACTAGGTCTCTAGTTGGGTCAGGAGACGGATCAAGAAAATACAACTGATCGATAGTGACAATTTCTTCGCCGTGATTAAAGTACATCACACGAAAGAATGTTGACACCACAGCTTGCATGGCATAGACATAATCACGTCCAAGGAGCATATTGAAGTCCAAGGGGTATTCTATCACCATGAAGTCAACTAAGACGGTCTTCCCACCCAAAGTAATAGGTTTTTGAGTAATAATTCCCAAGGTTACACAATTTCTTCTATCAAACGCCAGTAACTGACTAGCAGTCGACACAAGGCCGGGATATCCCATGCCTTGCCAAGCACGAGTAGACAAGATACTAACTGAGGCTCCTTCATCAACAATACAATGAGCAATCGTGTATGATTCAACTTTTACCTTTATCTAGAAAGGTGCATCAGAAGGAAGGCACGGCTCAACTAGGACATCCCAATCAAAGGAAGCAATCCGGGAGCTTGGTGGGGGTTGATCCAAAGCGAGTTTAGTGCCCCCTTGTTCAGTAAGTTCTGAACTGGCAGTGAAGAAAATGTGACTAGCAGACACTTCACTCTCCAAAGGAAGAGTGGGATTGATCGACAATGGAATCGATTCAACCGCTTCGTGAAAGTCACTCTCTGAAGGGAGAGTGGGATTGACCAAAGATGACATTGGTTCAATCACATCAGGATCACTCTCTGAAAGAAGAGTGGGATTGACCAAAGATGACATTGGTTCAATCACATCAGGATCACTCTCCAAAAGAAGAGTGGGATCGACCAAATCTGAGATTGGTTCGACCACTTGATCAACCAAAGGTTGAGTAGGTTGTTTAGGAGAAGGAAATTATTGAGTCTCAGAAAACACTCTTCACACCTCCGCGATAGCAGGGCACTGGTGAGTAAGATGATCTCCCTCACATAGCTTACAAGGGAACTTAAGTTTGCACTTCGAACGACCAGTTTTCTCAACGGTGTCAACATGACTAGCAGTGGCTGACTGTTTGCTCTCAACATGACCTACAGAGGTTGAGATTTTGCTCCCAGCATGAAAACCAGAGGCCGGGTGACTGGGTCCAACCTGACTAAGAGAGGTTGGTTGTTGAAAAGATTCAGAATGTTCAAAAATGGGATGACCATGAAACCAAACTCTTCGCACCTCCGCGATAGAAGGGCATTTATAAGTAAGGTGGTCTCCCTCACAAAGCTTACAAGGAAACTTGGGCTTGTGTTTTGAACGGTTATTCTTTTCAACAGTGTCAACATGACTTGCAGTGGCTGACGGATTGTCTTCAGCATGACCCATGGAGGCTAAAATACTGCCCCCAACATGACTTGCGGAGGCTAAGAGACTGCCCCCAGCATGACTTGCAAAGGCTGAGAGACTGGATCCAACATGACCTGCAGAGGTTGGATGGGCACCACCAACATGAACAACAGAGGTTGAATGGTTATGATCAACATGGTTTTCAACAGTTGAGTGTGTGCCCCCGGCATGAAACACAGAGGCTGGGTGGATGGATCCAACATGACTTGCAGAGGTTGGATGGGGAGGTTCAACTTAAACAACAGAGGTTGAACGGGTGCTGTTAGCATGAACCACATAGGCTGAGTGACTGGATATGACATGACCTGGAAAGGTTAGAAGGATCCCTCCATCATGATTAACAGAGGCTGGATGGTGAAGATCAACTTGACTTGCAGAGGTTGAGTGCTTAGATCCAACATGACCTGCAGAGGTTGGATAGGTGCACCCAGCATGAACAACAGAGGCTGGGTGGCGAGGTTCAACTTGACTTGCAGAGGTTGAACGGGTGCCCCCTTGCTTATGTGCCTTCTTCCTATTCCTCCTTCTTTTACTCCTTTTAGACTGGCAGTTAGTAGTATCAGTACTTTCACTACATTAGGTAGAAGGAGGAGGAGAATCAACTACAAGTTAAGGGGAAGCAGTGTTTTGATGCCCTTGATATAAGGAGCTTACTTGAGAAGCATCAGGAGCATTCAGGATAGTTGGAGTGGAAAACAACCACACCGGTAGCCCTAGGGTGAATCCAGGTAGATTCAAGGTGGCCATCAAGGGAACACCAACATTCCCCGTGAGAGGAATAGTACAAGGAGTTCCCAGCATGGGGATCTCTTGGTTGGTGTTCGAAGGGTGTTAGCCATAGTTTCAAACCAGGAGACAAAGTCTGAGGTTGATAGGAAACCAAAATTACAAAGCACACACCTAAAGGCACACTAAGTACAGACAAACCACACAACGCTCACTAAAAATTCCTAAAGCCAAATAGACAAACAGGTATAAGATACACTTTCCAAAAGAAAGTTGATAGACAGTTACTTGGCGTCCCTATAGATGTTCTTAGGCACAAGCGGAGGAATCACCCACCACCCTCTCACGCCTTCAACCAGGGTTACCTTCCAAGCCCGTCCAAGGTCAACCAGAAATAGCCTTCCATTGTACCTGTGTATGAACCCTAGATGTCAAAGAGACTAAAGGATACCTTAACTATATTGACATTCTGGGTGGACAGTCGCAATCCTGATTCGTACGCATGGGCAGGGTAGCAAAGCCCGAAACTCTGTCTAAGACAGAATCCCCAGATGCGTTAAAACCTTGGTTTACGCTTTGACAAGGAATCGGAGGGTTATCTCCTCAGTCCAAGTCTCCACGCGGCCTTGTGCTTGACTCCCGTTTGAGAGGAGCTTCCCAGATACAATCAATGTAGAGAAGGGTTTACCTAGTGATTGGCCAACTACGTCTGAAATTTTATACTTGTGGAGAGTTAAAACTCCCTAATCCACAAGTCTAGCCTGAGCTAGTTGGTGTATGACCCTATAAAATAAAACTTACTAATAATTTTTAAATTATATCATTTATTTTAAGGGTTGTTTTTAGTCAGAGGGTAAATGGCATGAAACTTATGTGGTGTTTTGACTCAAAGTTGAAACAAAATGACTAAGCAAAGAGATATGAAATGCAAAAAGCAAAAACTATTCTCTTTATATTTTCAAATAGAAACTTGAAAGCCACAAAAGAACAAATTCTTTTTTTTTTATTATATTTTTTCAAAAACAAGGATATGCCATGCAATCTAGACTAAAAAACTAATCTACATGCATATAAAGCAAACATGTGTTTTTGTCTTTTTCTTTTATAAATGCAAAAGAAAAAATAGGCTATCATCTAATTTAAGCAAGTACTGTAATCAAAGCAAATAGACAACTACTCTATACCCCAAAAAACAAACCCTAGGTTTCCCTAAAGTTGGATATCAACCTCTCTTGAAAGGAAGACTTACAAAGGTAAACAAGCCAACAACTTTGGAATGAAGAGATTGAGCAAAAAGACTGACATAAAAAAAGGTCAAGATGTCCCAAGTATCAATCTAAACCTACAAACAGAGGTTGCTTAGTACCTTGTCCAACAAGGTCAAGCCAAAGAAGGAGGTTGGGGGGAGGGGGGGGGATCAACAAAAACAAGTATACGTTCTTTTTATTTTTCTTTTATAAATGCAAAAGAAAAACAACCTACAAAATAAAAGCATGCATATGACAAGAACAAAGCAAAAGGAACTCTGCTATACAACCACCAAACAAACTCTAGAATGCCCTAAAGTCAGTATAAACCCTACTTGAAAGGAAGGCTTGCATAAAAGACAAGTCAAATATTTTGGCATGGTGAAGTTAACCAACCAAAGAAGAAGGAAACAAACACCAACAAGCTTCTGAACTCAAACAAAGATCACTGACAGAGGCTGACCAGAAACATAAGCCAAGAATCACAGCAAGAAAAGGAGGTGGGGGAAAGAGCAAAGAACGAACCCTAATGCTATAAAATGCTCAAACTCTACCATGCACCTAAAATGCACTACACTTGAGTATACTTGGATCTAATCAACTATATAAAATAAACAAATTGAAGTAAACAGGTCAAAAGAACCAAGAATCAACCAACAAAGGAAGACCAGGAACCCTAGCTTGGGTGCACACAATGACAAAAGATCACTGTAAACTCATAAAGGTGAGTGACAAACCAACCACTATCAAAAGATAGACTGGAAAAACGATGCCCAAGACCCTGATCACTGATCCGGATAGAGACACTTCAACCTATAACCCAACAGGCCAAGCTACTTCAGCATGTAAACAGAAGACAATCCAAACAAAAGAAACCCAAGGGCTTTACGAAAAAAGCACAAAGTGTGGTCACCAAAGGTCTTCAGACAAACAACACAGTATTCATAAAGAAAGCCAACTAACAAACAAGAATTACACAAAGAGAGGGACAAGAAAACCCAATCCTAAAAAATCCCTATTTCCGGGCTTGTACGCGACTGTGTAGAAGGGCAACCCACGTACTGTATGCGACTGTCCAAGAGAGCAAACCGTGTATGCAGGCCTCTGTACGTGACTGTGCAGAAGAGAAACCCACGTACAGGTACAATTTTTTTCTCAGAAAATAAGAAAAATCCACAAGACTTTCAAACACTGTGATAAGTATGAACTAGGATAAAAGACCACACACAAACATCAAAGCAAACACTGGTCAGGGGTGACAGAAACAACCTACAACATTCTGGGCTCCCCAGTGGAGTTGCCAGTTCTGTTGTACAGGAATAAACACCTTATAATCGAAGGTCTGGGGTTACCAACATACTCATGAAACTTGCAGGAAATTGACTCTAGAGTGCAGTAAAGGAAATAGGAGGATAGAAAAGACTCACCCGATACACGACGGTTGATCCTAGCTTGTCCTCTTCCGCTCTGCTCCTCCTCCAAATCCTTCAGGGATGCTTCTCCTTCACCTGTCAAGAGTCAATCCTCCAAATACAAGATGATACATATATATAAACATGTTAGATAAATCATATACAGAGTGCTGAATCATAAGTATTTATCAAACCATAATATATGAGAGACATTCAAGACACATATGGAAGAAGGATTCTCTTTATTAACAATAATGAAAGAGTTCAGATTACAACCCAATGCCTGAGACAAGGACTCCTCTGCAACCAAAGGATTCTGAGTTCTACTGCTCCAAAGATTTTTGAATGAACTCCACCAGCATAACTTTGCTCTCCAAGTGTATGTGATTAACACCCTCCCCAAGGCCTGTATTTATACTTGGTGAAATAAGGCAGTTTCGAAGGTTGAGGAGGTTAATACAATTAAGGTGATTAAGGTTAAGTGCTTAACTAATCTCAAGTAATCGCGAGTTTTTATTTTTAATGTCAAAGGAAGGTGTACGCGGGTATCAATACTGGAAACTCGCGTATGACACACGAGTTGCTCTAAGGGTAACCCGCGTACAAATCTGTACACAAGATGCAATAACCGACACTCGCGTACAACACGCGAGTTGCATATAAGAAGAGTCACGTATAGGACTTGACATATTTAAAAGGTAAAAATAACCAGCTGGGTGGATGAGAAATGTAGTTCATAATAAGCCCATCTATAGTGTTTCGGGAAACCCTCAATCCATAAATGTCCTTTTGTGTGCCAACATAGTGAATGTCGGCACTCGGACGGAGAGGTGCCATTTAGGTGGATAACAAACTGAACAAACTAAATTAATTCGGTAAGTTCGTTATGTAGCCACCGAGAGAACGGTTGTCACCTATTTCCAACAATCTCCACCTTGACAACAATTTACCTGATACCTTGCCTATTGCTCTATTCATCACCTTTACTGCAAGCCTAGAGAATCTACGCACCACCGTATCTTCTCTAAAGTAACCGACTTCATGAACATGTCTGCACTATTCTCTTTAGTGTGAACCTTTTCAAGAAACACTCCACCTTTATCAACAACATGTCTAACAAAATGGTATTTTACGGGAATATGCTTTGTCTTACTGTGATAAGCCGGATTTTTAGCCAAATGAATAGCACTTTGACTATCACAAAAAAAAATTATAGTGTTCTGAACTTTTCCTAACTCACCCAGCAAACCTTTTAACCAAATTGCCTCTTTGCAAGCATGTGAAGCAGCTATATATTATGCTTATGTAGTGGATAAACTAACAATATTCTAAAGCTTTGACATCCAACTAATAGCTCCACCTGCAAGAGTAAAGACATAACCTGAAGTGGACATCCTCTTATCCAAATCACCTGCAAAATTAGAATCAACATAACCACAGACTTCATCACTACAACCTCAAAAGTGATACAATAGTTGCTTGTGCCTCTTAGATACTGAAGCACCCATTTCACTGCTGCCCAATGCTCTTTTCCTAGATTTGTCATGTATCTACTGACAACACCAAATGCATGTGAAATATCCGGTCTTGTACTTATCATCGCATACATTAGACTTCCTACTGCATTAGCATATGGCATATGAGACATATACTGCTTTTCTTCATCATTTTTAGGACTCAAACCTGAAGAAAGCTTGAAATGAGAAGCTAAAGAGATATTAACAGGTTTCAGCTTATTCATACTGAATCTTTGAAGTATTTTCTCCACATACTTATTTTGTGATAACCAAAACTTGCCATTTTTCTTGTCTCTCCGTATCTACATGCCCAAGATCTGATTTGATGCTCCTAGATCCTTCATATCAAATGTCCTAGCCAACTAAGCCTTTAACCTGTTGACTTCAAACATGCTCTTGCTTGCGACAAGAATATCATCAACATATAACACCAAAATAATGAACATGTCATTTTCCAACTTTTTAAAGCACACACAATGATCATACTCACTCCTGATAAAATTCCGACTCACCATGAAAGAATCAAATTTCTTGTACCATTGCGTGGGAGACTACCTCAAGCCATACAATGACTTTCTAAGCTTGCAAATAAACCTCTTGTTGCGATTCTGAATAAACCTTTCTGGCTATTCCATGAAAAATTCCTCATCTAAATCCCCATGTAAGAAAGTTGTTTTGACATCTAGCTGCTCTAACTCCAAATCATACGAGGCAACTAGTGCTAACAAAGTTCTGATAGAAACAAGTTTTACAATTGGTGAAAAAATATCATGAAATTCAATACCCACTTTCTGAGAAAACCCTTTTGCATCTGGTCTCTCTTTGTACTTTGGTACATTGTCATCAGCTCCTTTCTTCAATTTGTACACCCATTTGCATCCAACCACTTTCCTACTCTTTGAAAGTTCCACAAGATCCCATGCCTTGTTCTTTGCCAAAGAATCCATTTCTTCTTTCATTGCAAGTTTCCATTTGTCACTATCAGACACTTTCAATGCTTCCTGATAACTGTCAGGTTCTCCTTCATTAGAAATTAAAGCAACAGATGTGACAAAATTATCATACCTCTTTAGAAAAGATCTGTCTCGTGTAGATCTCCATAGAGATTGTTGTGGTATCTCCTTTACTTCTATCTGCTCATCCTCTTCCTGTGGAGTGTCCTCATGAATATCCTCTTCTTGGAAATCCTCATGATTCCCCTTTGTAGATGACTGAGTATCAAATTGAACTTGCTGAAACTGTGGTACATTAGCCTGTTTCAAATCATTACTCACATCTAAATTTGATAGAGATAGTTCATTAAAAGTTACATCTCTATTTATGATGATTTTGTGGACAGTAGGATTCCACAATCTATATCCCTTAACACCATCACCATATTCAACAAAGATCAATTTTCTTGATTTAGGATCTAGTTTGGAATGCTGATTTTTAGGAATAAGAGCATATGCTTCACAACCAAATACTCTAAGATTAGAATAATCACAATGTTGACCTGTCCATACCTCTTCCGGAATTTTGCAGTCAATGGTCGTTGATGGTGATCGATTGACCAGGTAACAAGCTATAAGCAATGCCTCTCCCCACAATTACTACTGCAAGTTTTCCATACTGAGCATACTCCTTGCTCTTTCAAGAAGAGTCATGATTCATGCGTTCAACAATGCCATTCTGCTGCGGAGTGTAAACAGTGGTCTTATGCCTCTCGATCCCATCCTTCTTGCAATAATTATCAAATTCCTTAGAAGTAAACTCGGTTCCATTATCTGTTCTAAGACACTTAATGAACCTTCCTGTGCTCTTTTCAACCAAATCTCTAAACTACTTAAATATATCAAAAACATCAGCATTACTCTTTAACAAATAGATCCATACTTTTCTTGAGTAAACATCTATAAAACTGACGAAATATGATGATCCCCCATAAGAAATTTTAGGAGATGGCCCCCATAGATCAGAATGAATATAGTCTATGATACCTTTACTAGTGTATTTTCCAAATTTAAATTTTTGTCTAGCTTGTTTACCATAAACACAATGCTCACAAAACTTCAAATCTACACATTTTAAACTAGTAAGCAATTTCCGATCAGCAAGTACCTTCATTCTTCTTTTGCTGATATGACCTAACCGCTGATGCCATAAACGAGTGAAGTCTATTGCACCAACTGATGCTACTCTTGCTTGATCGATTTTTTGTTCTCCCTTCAAGTTTATACGGGTTCCCTACTCTTTTTTCCTTCATAACAACCAAGATACCTTTCAATATCTTCATAACTCCACCTTAAACTGCAAATTTGTAACCAGCATCATCAAGAACTCCCATTGATATCAAGTTCTTCCTTAATTCAGGTACATGTCTCACATCTGTTAGAGTCCTAACAATCCCATCATACATTTTAATTCTGATACTCTCTATCCCAATAGTTTTACATGTAACATTATTTCCCATATAAACTATACCGTCATCTACATATTGGTATGTGTGAAACCAACTTCTATGAAGACACATGTGATGAGATGCTCCAGAATCAACTAACCAACCATAATGATATCCTGAGACATTAGATGTAGTTAATACCTCATCAATCATACCTGAATCATTTTCTGCTATGTTTGCCTCATTTGTAGAGTTCTCCTCCCTAGAAGCTTTCTTGTGTTTCCAACTGTATTTCTTAAGATGTCTTACTTTATTGCAAAACTGACACTTCAATTTACTCTTTTTTCCCTTCGAATTTCATCTTGTTGTACCCCTTGAATGTTGTCCTCTTTCACTGGTTCTTCCCCTGGATATCATTACTTCTGATGTCGAGTTTTCAAGACTAGATTTCTTTTGAGTTTCCTCAGAAATTAAGGCTCCCACAAAATCATCAAAGGTAATAGACTCAACAGAAAGAAAACTGATACAAGTTACAAAATGTGCACATGACTCAGGCAAAGAGCACAACATTAAAATCGCCTTGTGTTCAGAATTAATAATATCTTCCATACTAGACAATTGACAAACAAGAGTATTGAACGCATTCAAGTGATTGGAAATTTTTGTTTGTTCTTTCATATTCAAACTTTCCAGTTTTTTCTAGAGACCTATTGCTGTAGTTTCAAACACAATGTTAAATAAAACTTCATCGGTCAAGCATAATCGAATAGCACTCAAATCTTTTTCATCTATCTCATTCCAGTCTTCAATGGACATATCATAGGGTTTCTTGGTTTTCCCTACCAGTGCCTTCACCACTCCTTGTTGTATCAACATATCCCTCATCTTGACCTTCCATAACTCGAAATTGTTGCTCCCATTGAATTTTTCAATTTCAAATTTAAAACTCCGTGTTTTTGCCATTTTCTCAAGAAAATTTTAAATATCACTGCTAGTTACTTTTATTTGAAATATATATTTCCAAAAAACTTGCGGCACAAAGCTTGACTTTCAAATTTTTTATTTATTCCAAAACTTTCCAGTTTCAGCCTTTCAATAAAAAAAATTAATTCCAAATTTCTAAATTTTTTTATTATGCCAAAACTTTCCAGTTTCAACCGTCCAATAAAAAAATTAATTCCAAACTTCCAAATTTTTTTATTATTCCAAAACTTTCCAGTTTCAGCCTTCCAATAAAAAAATTTATTCCAAACTTCCAATTTTTATTATTATTCTATAGCACAAGTCTTTATTCCATAAATAATAACAACAACAATTTTTTTTACTTCCAAAAAAATTTCAATAAACTCCACCGCTTCCAAACTTCCAATAAATAAAATTGCATAGTAAAATTTTTTTGTTTATTAACAAAAAATTACCGCTCACTGCAGCATGCAACAAAAAACCAATCAGCACTCTTCACCATGGGCAGGAACAAGCACCATCATACTTGGCAGATTCCTCCAACAGCATGCAGTGGGCAGAAATAAACCTCAACCTCCAACACTTTGTTCACTTCACACCCGGCAACCTCCTTCTCCACATTGGCAGCGATTCTCTCTCCACGAGCAGGATTCTTTAGGATACCTTCACTTGGTCAACTTTTAGCACACAACAACAGCTCTTCAATGTAGAAATTCCACCATATAGTGTCTTTCAGCACTCAGGCTCTGATACCACTTGTTGGATCTAAGATCCACAGAGAAAATAAAACATAGAATATATAACAGACATTCAATAATGAACACAAAGGTTACTGTGGTAAAACCATCGAGAGGGAAACTTTAGAAATTGAACCCAAGAGATAGAACAATTACACCCACAAAATTGCTAATCAAACATGCAAAATTCGCACCAAAGGAGACTGAAATTGGAGCATAACACTAATCTATATTCAATAAGTGTACAATAGCCAACCTTGTGAAGTAATAGGCTACTTCAATATATCATTACATGAGAGAATTGAATGTATAAATATGCCGTTCGAAATAGTCAAAAAGTAGGCTTACTAAATCTAGTCAAATCCCCCATAGGTGCATAAAGCAGTTTCCAAATCTATGAAGATGCGCATGAATTTGCTAAGTCAAGTGGGAAAGCTAAAGAGGGATGGAAAGACAACTCATACATGCTTTTATTTGGAGAAAATGAGGGAGGATGATGTGGGAAAAAAACAAGTCAACTACACCTAGTCTAGCTTTTCCTTTTGCCTTAAACCAGAATAAAACAAGGCAGCCTTTCAGAAAAAGCAGATATGCACTTTGGAGGATCTGGAATAAAGAAGACATGCTAAATTGTGATTCCAGGATGTTTCCCAAGCACAACATAACTCATTTTTAGCATGTGTTGACTTCTGCAACTTGTAGAAGGAAACTAGCATAGAATGGAATCTAGGAAACTAGGTAATAAGACAAAAATAATTAAATTAATGTCTAAGGTAGGAAACTAGGTAATAAGACAAAAATAATCAAATTAATGTCTAAGGTAGGAAACTATGGGTTGATTATTCTAACACCCCCCCTTAAGCCTGACTTTATGAGTAAATTTCAGAAAACTATAGGGCCTAGCAACAAGGATTAGTCACCCTTTACATATTGCTTGTCCATACAACCAAGGAAAGAGGCAAAAACCCAGTGGGAAAATACTCCCTTAAACATGCATAGGAAAAACAAATTTTTGGAAATCTTGTCATCAGTCATGCTTCACAACATGATCAGCAATCCCCAATAGTGATTTGAGATTACTGAAGGTATTCTCACAAAAAACTTTGGTGAAGATGTCTGCTACTTGTTCTGAATATGCACAAAAGAGTAGATCAATGGTGCCATCATGCACAAGCTGTCTGATGTAGTGCATATGGATCTCAATGTGCTTGGTTTTCTATCTCTAAACTGGATTATTGCAGATTCAAATGGTTCTCTAATTATCACAGTAGATAATAGTTGAAAACTCTGATTCGAAACCACATTCTCCAAGTATCCCTTGCAACCACAAACATTGAGTTGTTGCATTTACATCTCCTCTATACTCTGCTTTTGTAGATGAGAGTGCTATGGCACTCTGCTTCTTGCTTGACCAGCTGATTGGTCCTTCTGCAAGAATGAACACATATCATGATGTATACTTTTGATCTGTGTTGTCACCTGCCCAATCACTGTCAGTAAACCCAATTAAATCAAGATCAGATTTTGCTTTGTAGAAGATCCCATGAGTTCATGTTCCTTGAACAAAGTTTAGGATCCTTTTGGATGCTCTCCAGTGGATCTCATGAAGCTGATCCATGTATCTCGAAGCCACATTAACTGCATAAGATATATTAGGTCGAGTGTTTGTAAGATAAATCAAACACCCAATCAACTGCCTATACAGTGTATTATTTACCATATGAGAAGAACCTGCTTCTTCAAGCTTAGCTCCTGAAAGGAAGGGAGTCGTGCTTGGATTGCAATCTTTCATGTTGAACTTGTTCAGCAAATCCAAAGCATACTTGGACTGATGTACTTTAATTCCATGTTGGGATTGAGCAATTTCGAGACCCAAGAATTAGCTCAACAATCCCAAATCTGTCATAGAAAATGCATGGTTCATTGCATCCTTCAAGGAGGCAATCTCTTTCTTTGAACTTCTTGTAATCAGAAGGTCATTCACATACAAGAAAATAATCATCAAAGAACCATGAATCAGCTTCAAATAGACATTAGGATCAGACTTGCATCGAACAAAACTCAGTGATAGCAAAAATCCATCAATCTTGGCATACCAAGCCCTGGGGGCTTGCTTGAGCCCATACAATGATTTATTTAACCTGCACACTAAAGATGGATTAGAAACAAAACCTTTATGTTGCTGCATGTAAATCTCTTCAGTGAGATCTCCATTTAGGAAAGCACACTTCACATCCATGTGATGTACCTCCCACTGCTTCGAAGCTGCAATGGCTAGAGCTAGCCTTATGGAGTCCATCTTTGCCACTGGTGTAAAGGTTTCATTGTGGTCAATACCATGTACTTGTGAGTATCCCTTGGCTACCAATCTTTCCTTATATTTCAAAGGTGAACCATCAGCAGAAAACTTAGTCTTGAAAACCCACTTACATTGAACTAGCTTCCTCCCTGGGGGAAGATCAACCAATTCCCAAGTGTTGTTCTTCTGGAGCAAGCTGAATTCTTATTTCATGGTTGTTTTCTATATTGGATCATGTGCTTCATATTCTTATGTCTGTGGATATGATTCAACCATTAGATATCACTTCTTAGCAAATAGAGGATCTTTCACACAAAGGGCACTCTCAAATTGAGATCTAGTCCTCTTAGTGTCACTAGGATTTCCAACTAGTTCCCCAGCTGCATGAATAGTATTTGCTTCCCATTTTGGTCTTGTAGGAGTGTTAGTATCTACAATCAAATCATCATTATAAAACATATTAGAATCAACAAACTCATTAGTCTCTTCACTTACAATCAATGGATCTGTTGGTGAAGAAGACTCTCCAAATTCGACTGCTACTAAAGGCTCTTCTTGGAAATGAATACTTCTTTCAATGAAATATTTGTTAGTGCTCAAGTTGATCAGCTTGTACCCTTTTGAATCTTCATAATACCCAAAAAAATAGGCACTCTTGGCCTTGGGGCTGCAAATCCTTCCTCTTTTTAGTTGGAATTCTAGCCAAAACTTTTGAGCCAAAAAATCTTGAAATGGGTCACATCTGGCTTATGCCCACTCCAAGCTTCGAAAGTAGTCATACCATCAATATACTTATGAGCCACCCTATTCTGGATGTAGGATGCACATTTTATAGCCTTGGCCCAAAACTTTGGTGGCAAAGTCTTAGCCTCCATCATGCACGTTGCCATCTCCTTCAGTGATCTGTTCTTTCCCTCAGAAACACCATTTTGTTGTGGTGTGTAAGGGATTGAATGCTGAATTTGAATACCTACAATCATTCCAATACTGAATGAACTTGGACTTGACTTACTCACCACCATTGTTAGATTTGAAAATATTGAGTTTCCTCCCAGACTAGTTTTCAACCAAGGCTCTAAAGAGTTTGAAGAGGTCAAAAACTTCAGACTTATGCTTTAGGAAGTGAACCCAACAATACCTAGAAAATTCATCTATGAAGGTCAGTGCATATTTCGCTTGACTCATGGACATATGAGGGAATGGACCAGCAATGTCACTATGGATCAGCTCAAGAGGTGCAGAGGTTCTCTCATGACTAGCTTTCTCATACTTGTGCTCTGGGTTTTTTCCCAAGATACAACCTTGACATACTCCGTTAAAAAACTTGATCTTTGGTAACCCTATGACCATATCTTTTTCACTCAAATCAGAAAGATACTTGTAGTTCATATGGCCAAATATTTCATGCCAAATCTTGCTTTCTTCATTAGCATGAATTAGAAGAGTAGAGGGGTTTGAGTAGGGTAGAAAATGGGAAAACGTGTATACCTTCGAAGTGTGATCGTGACAACACCTTTTTCTATGACTCTACCATTCGAAATCTCAGTGATTTCAACATCATCAGGGGAGAAGATGACCTTCTTTGGAGACCCAGTATGAGTCATCTGATACACTAACAAGAGATTAGAGGAAAGACCTGGAACATACAACACATTATTGAACTTACCATGGTCAAGATCAATCCTTCCCTTCCCCAAACTGTCAGTGAGAGAGTCATCTCCCAAAACTATTGGTGGACCTTTCGACATGTCAAGAGAGGAGAATGTCTCTTTTGTCGAAACCATATGTCTAGAAGCTCCAAATTCTATGATGAAGCTAGGTGAGCTTGATGTTCCAGCAACCAAGGCATGTACTCTCTCTCTCTGTCCTTTGAATTTGATCCTCCTTCCCTCTTCTTTGAGCAATCAAGAAGGGAGATGTTATTATTCTAAAGGAGTTCGTTCAACATGTCAATTTGCTTCTTCATACAAGAGCTCTCAAGATGATAGCCCTTACTGCAGTATGCACACTTGCTCATTTATCCTTTGTTCTTCTTCTTCTGGGAGTTCTTCTTGGAACCTTGGGGCTCCTCTTGAGACTTGTTCTTATCTCTCTTTTGTTCAGGTGGATTTTTATCTTTTATCTTAGTCTTTGAATCCACCCTTGAATCTCCAGCAAGCAAATCTTGGTCTTTGGAAGGTTTGATGGTGCCCATCATCACCAACTTATCTTGCTCCTGTGTGATGGATTCCATGAACTCTACAAGCTTAGGCATATTCCAGGCTCGAGCTGTCAACTTGGTGGCATGGAAGGTCAAAACAAACATTGAATAGTCAGGACCAATCTTAGAGAGTATGGACAATACTAGTTGCTCTTCCTTGTTTTCGATCCCACACTGTTTCAACTGCAAAACAAGGGCCTTAAACTTGGAAAAGTAGAGTTGCAATGATTCGAAGCTACTGGGACTCAAGGAGATCAACTCATTCTCGATTTGATGTCCTCTCATCTCATTTGTCTTTTCAAAAATCTATTCTAGATTCTCCCACACTTCATTAGGTGATGTCAATCCATCAAGATGGAAGAGGAAGTCTCTTGAAATGCTCAGACACAAAAGACAATAGGCCTCATCCCTCCTGTTGTGCCATTTAATTTTCTCTGTAGCTGCATTGGGCTCTGCCTCAATTTCCATAGTCACCCTGTAGAGACCTTTCTCTCTCAACAATATCTCCATCTCAGCTTTCCACTCAAATAAATTGAATGGAGTCAAGATGTTCTTCTAAGATTGGTCCATAGCTCAGAATTTGTGCCCTCTAGTCAGAAGAATGCGCTCCTAGTCAAGATGTCGAACCTGCAATAGAAATAAGGAAGGAGACAAATCGATCTACAAAGGCTCTGATACCATGTGGAAATTGAACCCAAGAGATAGAACAATTACACTCACAAAATTGCTAATTAAACATGCAAAATTCACACCAAAGGAGACTGAAATTGGAGCATAACACTAATCTATATTAAATAAGTGTACAATAGCCAACCTTGTGAAGTAAGAGGATTTTACAATATATCATTACATGAGAGAATCGAATGCATAAAGATTCCATTCGAAAATGTAAAAAAGTAGGTTTACTAAATCTAGTCAAATCCCCCATAGGTGCATAAAGCAGTTTCCAAATCTATGAAGATGCTCAAGTGGGAAATCTAAATAGGGATGGAAAGACAACTCATACATTCATTTATTTGGAGAAAAGGAGGGAGGATGATGTGGGAAAAAAACAAGTCAACTACACCTAGTCTAGCTTTTCCTTTTGCCTTAAATCAGAATAAAACAAGGCAGCTTTTCAGAAAAAGTAGATATGCACTTTGGAGGATATGAAATGAAGCAGACATGCTAAATTGGGTTTCCAAGATGTTTCCCAAGTGCTCCATGACTCAGTTTTAGCATGTGTTTACTTCTAAGACTTGTAGAAGGCAACTAGCATAGAATGGAATCTAGGAAACTAGGTAATATGACAAAAACAATTAAATTAATGTCTAAGGTAGGTAACTATGGGTTGATTATTCTAACAGAAACATATACGGAGTAATGGTATCGGTCTTCCTTATTATTCAATGAATGAATATTACAACAGCTTACAACTCTTTGACTCTTCTCTATGAGAATACAAGAAATATATATATTTGTTTCACGGTTACTCTTAACTAAACAAGCTAAATTAATTTGGTAAGTTCGTTATGTAGCCACCGAGAGAATGGTTGTCACCCGTTTCCAACAATTTCTCTGGTATGTCCCTACAATTTAGATAAATAAAATAGTTTATGGTTGAATGCATGTTTTATTTAGCCGCACATTCTCTCCAGAATTACATAATTCGAGGTTTTACAACAGATTGGTGGAATTCAAATGATAGAAGTCAATTGGTTGAAGTAAAACCTATCCAAGTAACCCACAAGTTAGAACTTGTTGAGGTAAAAAGATCTGGGTCTAAAAGTCTGACCAAATTTAGTCTTTTAAAATAAACTTGTCCAAATATTTCGGTCAAGTTTAAATTTTGACTTGTCTACATCCTGGCGTGAAATTTTTTCCTGATGTTTCTCCTGTCGAAGGTATGAAACAAAATTTGTTGAGCATTGGACAACTGAAACAAAAAGGTTACAGAGTCTACATAGAAGATAATCACTATGTGATTAAAGAGAAGTGTCTAAGAAACCAACTGATAGAAAAAGTGCCAATGAAAAGCAATCGCTTGTTTCCATTGAGGATAGTTCCAGACATGAAAGGAAAGAAAAATACAGGAGTTGCATTCAAGGAAGAAAGTAAAGAAGCAGTCGTACATTTCGACAAGAAAGAAAATGACAGCGTTGATTTTCAGGCTGCATTACAAACAGAAGTTCAGGATGAATCTTGGCTTTGGCATTTCATATTTGGACACCTGAATTTTTGTAGGCTGAAGCTACTTCACACAAATAATATGGTGAATACTTCCATTGATCGACAAACCAGAGAGAGTTTGTGAAGGCTACATTTTTGGCAAGAAGCATAGAGAGACTTTTCCAGTTGGAAAGTCATATAGAGCATGCACACCACTTGAAATTGTGAACTCTGATATTTGTGGTCCAATGTAGGCATCATCCATTGGTGGCTGCAATTATTTTCTTACTTTTATTGATGACTACTCAAGAAAAGCATGGGTATATTTTCTGAAACATAAATATGATGCATTTAGTTATTTTCAATAGTTCAAGGCACTCATGGAGAATCAGAGTAAACCTCGCATCAAAATATTAAGGACCATCAGAGGCGATGAATATGTCTCGACTGAATTTCTGAATTTTTACAAGACCCGTGTCATACAGAAGAAATTCACTACGTGGTATACACCTCAGAAAAATGGTGGCATAGAGAGAAAGAACATAACCATTATGGAGATGGCGTGCAACATGATGGAAGCTAAGCATTTTCCAAATGAATATTGGGTTGTAGCAGTTGCAACTGTTGTACATATATTATGAACTAGTGTTTGAAAAAGAGTGTGAAGAATAAAGTTCCTCAAGAAGCATGGACATGTATGAATCACAATGTTTCTCATTTAAAAGTTTTTTCTTGTGTTGCATATGCTCATGTTCCAGATGAACTGAGAAAGAAGCTAGACAACAAGGGACGTAAATGTATTTTTCTTGGCTATGTTCAATTTGTCGAGAATGAATCATGGGATGGAACTATTGACATAAATGTCAAGATTGTGTCGAATGTCGACCACGATGACATGGCGGAGGAAGTGGTTTAAACACCACATGTAATTCAATTGGTTGCAGCATCGTCAACTCCCATGACATTGCGACATAGTTCAGCACAAGAAAAACTGACACAAGTTGCAATTCAAGCTACACTAACAAGCACACCAAGAGGAAAACACAATCCATCAAGTATTTTGCCGAGGTTGACATCGACATAACCAGTGAAGACAAGAAGTATGCATGAAATATATGAAGCTGGTACACCAAATTCATTCTCTCTTTGCATTATTTTCTCCTATATATGATCCACTAACATTTGAGGAAGCTGTCGAAGAAGAAGTATGGGCACAAACCATGGATGAAGAAATAGAATGCATTGAAAAGAATCAAACATGGGAGCTAATAGATGTACCAAAAGATAAGGATGTATTCCACGTCAAATGGATTTACAAGAACAAGCAAGATGCTGATGGGAATGTGCAAAAGCACAAGGAAAGAATGGTCGCAAGAGGGTTCACATAGCAACCCAACATAGACTTCAATGAAACTTTTTCACCTGTCGCAAGCATGGATATAGTCAGAACAGTCTTGGTCATTGCTGCACACAAAAAAATGGCATGTTTATTAAATGGATGTCAAGTCAACATTTTTGAATGGATATCTAGAAGAGGAAGTATATGTGGAGAATCCACAAGGCTATGAAGTTCCAGGTCAAGAGCAAAAAGTGTATAAGCTGAAAAAAGGAACTCTATGGGTTGAAGCAAGATCCTGGATCTTGGTATAGTTGGATTGATTCCTATCTCAATGAAAATGGATTTCACAGAAGTAAAAGTGAACCGACATTGTACACGAAAGTGAATGAGCAGGGTAGCATGTTAATTTTCTGCATGTATGTAGATGATTTAATATTTACTAGTGATTTTGGCATAAATTAATTTAAAGCAGTCATGGAAAGTCAATTTGAAATGAATGATTTGGGGCTTATTAAGTTTTTTCTTGGGAATTGAAGTCTAGCAGCCTGAAAGTGGTATATTTATATCACAGTCTAAGTATGCAAGTGGAGTTTTAAAAACATTCAACATGTCTAATTGCAAGACAGCCCCAAAACTAGTAATAACAAGTTTAAAATTGAGCAAATATGATGATGGATCAACTGTAGATCCTATGCTGTTTAAAAGGATTGTTGGAAGCCTTATGTATTTAACAACGACAAGACCAGACATCATGTATGGAATAATTCTCATCTCAAGATTCACGGAGTTACCAAAAGACTCTCATTGGCAAGCAGGTAAAATAATTATGACGTATGTAAGTGGCGCAAAAGACCTTGGCATTATGTATTCAACCTCAGAAAATTTTAAACTCATTGGCTACACTGACAGTGACAATGGAGGAAGCACAGATGACAAGAAGAGCACATTTGGGTACACATTTCATTTTGGTATAGGTGTTGTATCGTGGGCTTCAAAGAAACAACTCATTGTAACTCTATATTTAGCAGAAGCAGAGTATGTTGTAGCTACAAGCACTGCATGTCAAGTTGTCTGGATGTAGAGAATGTTAAAAGACCCGTTGCAGAACCAGGGAGAACCAAAAACCATTTTCTGTGACAACAAGTCAGCCATTGCATTATCCAAGAATTATGTGTTCCACAAGAAAACCAAGCACGTCGACACAAGGTTTCATTTCATAAGAGAGTTGGCGAACAACAACTAAATTTGTTTAGAATTTTGTAGGACTGAACATCAACTTGCAAACATATTTACAAAACCATTGGAAAGAGATACATTACAGTATTTGTGAATTTATCTCGGAATGGCATGTTCTGCACAGTGAGGTCTGTCATACACGGAGCAAGTTTAAGCTCTAAAACAATTTGTAATATTTTTTTTTGAGATCTCCATATGCTCATAATTAAGGGGGAGTCTTGGAAATATTAATTAATCGCAGATCTATATCAGATCTTAGCCGACTCTGTCAAATTCCGTATTCATATCAGTTCAGTTTCTGTTAGACAGTCTGACAAGATGAAGAGTTCACGACTCTCATATATAAACCTATCGAATTAAATTTCTGAAGCTAAGTTTTTAGGTAGATATGTATTACAGTCTTTAACGTTAAGTAAGTAGATTGATGGAGAAGCAATTTTAGTTTTCCTATATATAGAAGAAGAAGATTGTAAGCAGAGAGTGAAGAGATAATTTTGAGAGAATAGTGTTAAAGCTCAAGCTTCTGTGTGTTTGAAATGTCGAGAGCCAAAGCTCTATAAAAGGTGAAATATCTTTGTAAATTTCCAAGTTTTCATTTATGAAAAATAGTTCTCTATTATGTCCAGACAAGTTATATAAATCAAATAGTTTATGGTTGAATGCCTGTTTTATTTAGCCCCACATTCTCTCCAGAATTACTTGAGTAAATCTTGTTTACATTTACAGTTTGAGTGAAAGATCAAAGAGATTTTACCACAAAGTGGTCGACAAAAGTCTTCTTAATGTTTGGTTATATGATCTTGTAATTTTGTCTAAGTGTTGTTGTGTCCGTAAAAATAACAAGTAAGAACTTGTTGAGGTCAAAAAAGTCGAGTCCGAAAATTCCGACCAAATTTAGTCTCTTAAAATGAACTAAGCGACAGAAAAAATGGAAACGATAAGCCATAAAGGTCTCAAAGATAGAGATGAATGCCAAGGAAAAAATGAAACCTCAAAATATTGAAAAAAAAATGAACTTAGAAGTCCTAACAATACAAAAACTGTGCATCGAATTATAACAGGGTAAGGCAAACGATATTCACCAAAAATAGAGCGAGAAAAAGTTGGGTTGAGTAGGGTAGGGCAGACGATATTCACCTTTGTGGATGTAAAAATTTGGGTCAAGTATTTAAGGAATTTTAACCGTATATCCTCCTTTGAAGAGAATCAGTCTATCAAATCATTTAACCTCAGGTTTAAGAATTTATATGATGAGATTCCAAAATTTGTCCAACCTTCTTAACAAGTTTCCTTTGTCTAGTATTGTCATTGTATTCCTCCCCCTTGTCAACATACACTAGAAAGGAGAAATTTAAATTTCCTTGGTGGTTCTTTATAGACATTCCTCGAAATTGAGGACCATTGCAAAAGGACAAGATTGCAATGGAACAATTAAACCCCTATTCCCATTATGTCCATGCTCCAATTAATGCATAGATCACATGAATTCCTTAGATAATAGGCTTATGAAGAAGTCTTATCCAACTCTTCCTAAGCCTCTCCACCTTCTAAATCCACCCAAGACGAGGCAATATTTTGATATTTTCATGCATCATTGGCGCCCTTTTTGTGACAAGGGGAATAACCCTTCTACTTGTGAACACTATTTTTCATACCAAGAGCACGTAAAGATGGGTAATCCTGCTATAACCTAGAATCCAATCGACAATATCTATTCTACCAAAACCATGTCCCAATCTCAATTCAAACCAAAAGTTTCCTTTGATCCCAAAATTTCAATCAAGAAGGTGAATATTAATCATGACGACATTACACATTCTATTCTAAATTCGATACCTATTAGGAATGATTGAGCCAATCATTCTAGCATCACCTTCCGATCTACACCTATCTTTCTTGGAAGTTGTGTATCTTATGATATGGTGAGTCTTTTAGCGAGTTCGAAGGCCAACATCAGTTCTTTTGTTGCCCCTAAAGAGCCTAACCAATATAAGAATAATAATACTGATTGTGCTTCCACTTTCATGTCCACGACTTATCTTGAGATGACCATGCAAGATTCTAATGAGATCTTCACTTTTGACAATGACATCATTCCATCGAATTCTAAGCATGATCCTCATATTCCTATTCATCATGAGGATGTTGTCTCGGTGCCTCATCTTGGTGCTCCATGAATTTACAATCTGAAAAGTAATTTCTCAAGTTAGGATGAGGTCTATAATTTGCAAAGCGATGTCTCAAAAAATCTTAATCTTTCGAAAGGGGAAATCAATTCTTATAAGGAGTTTTGTCATAATCCTAAATCTTTTAACTTAGATGATGTTGTGATTGCTGATTTTCTCAAGTCTCGTTGTTCCAACACTTCACTATGAATATGCTCAATCGCTTCTAGTTATCGTTAAGAATCTTGATTTTCAGGAGTCTACCCTTGATTCCAAATCTTATGTTTTTGAGGGAAGTCCTCATTTGATTCACAATGATTATTTTGATGACTTAATTCATGATGCTCATTTACTTGACAAGAAATTGGAATCTTCTTGATACAAGTGGATGTATCATTATTGAAAGTCCTTCCTTGTTTTAGGGTAACTTGCAATCTAGTCATGACAAATGTCCAACATCTATAGTTGGTCAACATAATCTTGAAGAAATCAATCCACATTCCTTGTTTGTTAATTTGGAAGAGGAAATTAAATACTTTTATCCTAATTTAATCAATGATCAAACTATTGTTGTCACTGAAAATTATAATGATAAAGCGATCATTGAGGATTTAATCAATTCAAACAATGTCGATGAGACTAAATACCTTATTCTGAATCAATCTGGCATGGTCGATGAGGTGAGCAGGGGAATTCCTGGGTTAATTTTCAAGGATTTTATTTGGGATTCATGGCTTGATCAATATTTCTAATCGTGTTAGTAAGTTAACTCATTTTATTTGCACTTCTTTTTATTTGGTTCGATGAATATGAACATTTCTTTTTTGAATTTCATGAATGCATCTAGTTTTGTTCCACGTGGGATTCACCTTATTGACCAATATCTTATCATGTTCATTCATAAAAATTTTTTTTAATTGTGAAAACAAGGTCAATATATTATAGGTATTGGGGGGGAGGGGAGTAGGGTATGGGGGTTTACAAGTATTGGGGGTTATAAAAAGTGGTATCTAGTAAAAATAGGGAATATCTCATAAAAATATGGTTTTTTAGTTGGAAGTATGTATTGGGAGGGGGGGTCAACAAAAGGATTTTTTTTAGGTATTTATCAATATCTACTGAAAATGGGGGAATTCTTTAATATCCCATGAACAAAGGTGCTATGGCATGGTTTCACTAAGTGAAGACCCCCGTGTTTTCTTCTTGATTTTAATGATGAAATTTTTGATAAAAAAGGATGCAAGTGATCATAGAAGCAATATTTTAGATGCATAGCTATATAATAAATGTCACCTAGCATGATATCTTTTTGCTTCTTTCGTAGGAGTAAGAATGAATGTTAGCCATAGGGAATCTTTCTTTCTTCAATTCATTTTATTTCATTACATTAGTTTAGAAGTTTTCTTTTCATAGTCTAACACTTTTATTTTCTTAGATTGGTTTCATTTCCATCATTCACTTTCGCAATGTGCCCAAAATAGTTCTCATGGAATTTGATGTAATTATGTGCAATTCACCTTTATGCTATTTCACTAGATTGTTTTGTTGTTAACTCTAGCATGATGATGATCAATTTTTATACAGGAAGGACCGTGATGTGGAGAGGGAGAAAATATTGGGCGGTTCCTAGTGATCATCCTCAGGTATGTTGAAGTGTTATTTGCTTACTATTTTCGTTTCCCATTACTTCTTTATTCCCTCTGCTTCACCCATTCCAGAATGTCAGTCTTACTATTTTCACTCCTTTCCCTTTTCAGGGATGCAAACAAGTTTGTACCTACTAGTTAGTCTTGTCGAGTTCATCTTGTGTCATTGTGTTTCATTTTTTTGGGGGGCTAGATGTTAATGCTCAAAATCGACATGTTCCAAAGTGTTGGAATATAACGCCACATGCAAATCAATTAATTTTGTTGCAATATCATTTCGTCTACATTATCGCTTCTAGTTTGATGTACTTGTCATGTCTGCACCTTGCATTGCCCATTTCAATGTCATATGACCCTTTCGACAAAATAACCAAGTTGATTATTCAATGTTGCCATGCCGTGGTTGAATCAAGTTATAGGGATTTGTTGTCTTTTCGTATGGACATCATCATACCGTGGAGTTGGTGTCAGTGCATCTGTCTCATTGTATTGATCATGCCCTATTTCGTTTGGCTAAAATCATCATTATTTGACCCTCTCGACAATTGGTCAAGTTTCAAAAAGTAAGAGCATTTCACACCATGTCGAATAAATTTAGTTAATTTTGCATCCATTAATAAAATAACCAAACAAGTATGTCATTAGTTTTCTCACTTCATCTATGTCTGTAAATATTGAAATTGTCCCCTTTTGTCCCTTCTAGCTATGAAAACACACATGTTCGCTATTTTTGAAAAATAAAATACTCCCTTTCTCTCTTTAAGAAATCATCCCTTAGTCTAGTTCAAATACTTTAAAAGAATTACAATATTAAAAAAGAATCTCCCTGATTCTCAAGTCCCGCCATTTTCCATATGCATTTAATGTCCCTTTAATTATCCATGTTCCATTATTCCCTTCTCTAGAGATATTAAAAAAAACATTTACCATGACCATTCCTTATTAAACATTAACCATCATCTACTTTCCCCATTTTCCAAAGTCCACATTGTTTTCCCATCCTTTCAAATCCCTATTGATCCTTTTTAATATCTTTTGCATTTTTGGGTCCATAGAACGGAATTTCCCCGAAGCCTCTTAATTCTTTTTTACCAATAATAAAAACTTTATACCCTTCCCCCGTTCTTTTAAAACAGAATGTTATTAAAAAAAATACTAGGAGTGGCGCCTAAACCCTAACACATAACACATGAGCAATCAACGTGAAGAAACCTAATGCTCGAGACCACTCGAATGAGAGCTGAGAGCTTACAGACAACAAAGATAATGGTGAGCATATATGACACGCAGGCTTCCATGGCAACGTTACACGCAGGGAATGAATGCTAGCAAATGTACACATAGTTGACCAGGCAAAAGCCTTTGCAAACACATGTAGAAGACAAATGCATAAGAGACATGGATAATTTTAGGGGTGAAATTTAGCCCAATGGGCTATTTTTAGGGGTTTTTCTTCAAAAAAAGATTCGCCATTTTGCATTTTTTGAAGCCTTGTTTCGCCCAATTTTGATGGGGTAAACTTTTTTCACCCTAAAAATCGCCAAATTATTCTATAATGAGATAAAATCCTTGGAAATTAAAATATTTTTTGAAAAATATCACCAAACATTTTATAGTTGTCGTTTTAAGAATTGGTAAGATTCGCCAACATTTATACACTTTTAAATAAGTATGGTTCCTTAAAATCATCTCTGATGAGAGATAGGCCCATTGCAACAGGTGAGCTCCACGCATACTCCACAAGTAGAGAGGTACAATTTGAAACACAAAACGCCAGGAAAAGGGTAGAGGGACAGCGATTTTGGTCAGAGTGAGAGCTTCAATGAATAAAAAATGCCCATTTCTGAAAGTGCAAACCCAAAGAACATCGCTAACCATAGAAAAAATGGAAACGATAAGCAAAACACGCAGTAATAAAACATTGTAAAACAAATGATTGTAGACAGGCCTATAATACACAAACAAGCATTAAACTGCAATACGTTAGGGAAGAGGGTATTTGTTAAATTCAGAGACAAGAAATTAAGGACAAACACTATGATAAACATTAATTAACTTGGCAAAAATCCAAAAGGGAAAACATTCATTGAGACAAAGTATTGAAGCTCATTAATCAATATCAAGGATATTACATGATGGGTCATTTAGTCTCTCAGCCTACCACTCCCAATCATGCATTATATACTTCATAAAATAAGTTACAAGAGTAAAACTGCTCCCCGTTATGCCCGTTACAAAAACTTCTCATAAACAAATCTAGTTTAGTTGTCATTATTAACAATCTCCACCTCGAGAACAAAATTTTCTAATACTTTGCCCAAGACTATTCATCACCTTTTTTTCAAACCAAGAGAAGCTACACACCATCGTAGCTTCTCTAATAGTACTAGTTTTGTAAACATATCTACACAATTTTCTTGAGTATGAACCTTTTTCATATCTACTCCACCTTCACCAATGGTTTGTCTTACAAAATGATACTTTACATCAATATGTTTAGTCTTACTATGATACAAAATATTTGTAGCCAAATGTATAGCAATTTGATTGTCACAGAAAATAGGCACACTGTTCTACAACCTTCCAATTTCTCTAAGTAGACCTTTTATCCAAATCACTTCTTTGCAAGCATGTGAGGAAACATTGTATTCAACCTATATAGTGGATAAAGCAATTGTTTCTTGAAGCTTTGACATCCAATTTATAGCCACCTTATAGCTCCACATGCAAGAGTAAAGACATAACCTAAAGTAGACCTTCTCTTGTCCAAATCACCTCCGAAATTCGAATGACAAAACTGCATACAAAATCATTGTCATTGTTAAAGGTGATACAATAGTCACTTGTGCCTTTTAGGTACCGAAGCACCTATTCACTGGATTCCAATGTTCTTTTCCCAAATTTCCCACATACTTACTAACAACACCTACTGCATGTGAAATATCAAGTCTACTACACACCATTGCATACATTAAACATCCTATTGCATTGTCATATGATACACAAGAAATATAATCCTTTTCTTGAACACTACTAGGAAATAAAACTAAGGAAAGCTTAAAATAGGAAGCCAAATTAATTCATTTATGCTCGTGCACTCAATGCACTTCAACATTACTCTAAAACATTTATGTTCCTAGACATGTGTCATATAATGGTAAGTTGGGTATCCCAGCCAATGCTTCACCACAATACCCAACCCAATCACTTGGTTAGTTATCTAGGTGCCTTTCTTCCTCACCTGGACACAAGAATGTGAGTTTACTCGGTCCTTTCTTGTTGGAAAATAGGTTTCATCCTATATTAACACTAACAGGGAGTTCATGTGATACTTGTGCAAAACTATAGGATTCACAACCCAACACCCTCATGGTCTCACATGTGGCATGTCATTATTTCTTGTGAATTCATTCTAAAATTTAAACAATCAGATTGTATAATGTTCCTTTCCTTACTAACCCATACTTCACAATATCTAGTGGGATATCAGCCACATAAATTCATTCAAGATCACATGCACACCAATGTATGGTGATCAATATATGGGTAAAAGGATTCTTACCCAATTCCCTTTTCAATACTTATGCAATAAACATAAATAAGCCATTTCCTACATGGCTTCCATCAACTACTTGATTTTACCTGATCAATTGGTCTCTTACAAAGGATTACACAATACTTCCACCAAACTTTTGGTCATATATTTATCTCCCCAAAATTTCTTCACAAGGATGTTGGTCACATGCAACACCATCATCATCATCTTCAACCATGCTTCTATCATCTTTGATCCTACAACCATTACAGAAACCAATAATTATTATCAACTAAAATAATTATTATCAATGGTTCATTGCATATGTAAAACCTCATTACTGTTACCAATATGCAGTATCATAAACATGCACAAGCAGGTTCACATGCACTATGCATTATCTCATAATATGCCCGCTAGTGAATATGCATTTCAACCATCTAATATCTTGCATTTCTAGCATTCCTATGCCAAAATTTTCTATACATATAAAACTCATAAAATATAAATATATCAGCAAGAGAATAGTTGTGGAATTCTCCCTTTCCAATTCCTCAGTATAGCATGGAATTTCCTCTCCCACATCATATCTAATCCAATTCATGGCCTCTCTACCAAGCACATGTAAGGGATCGTCAGTTATGATTATCTCACCAAATATAGATTGAATACATATACACATGTATGATATTTCTACTTGCTACCTTCCAAAATTGCAATTCTTATGTTATTAACAAAAATAGTGTAAGGTGATAAATTTTCCTCTTTATTAGCATTTCCTTATGGGGATTATTTTCCAATTTTAGTACAACCATCTTATAATTCTTATGTATCCTTCCTTAGTCATTACAAAAAATCTCATTGCATTCTATTCACATTTCCTTTCTACTCCAATTTCTTTGAGAAATTATGGCCAAGTCCAACTTGACCTTTCTTGGACTTCCTAGCACTTAACAACACTACAATTGATTCCATTCCAACTCTATATGGAGTATTTTCAATTAGGTCCATTATATTCCATTGTTTCCCATTCAATAATGAGACTTGTTTTCCTTTCTCCTGGAAATATTTGCCACAACTTTCAACTACACAATTGATTCACACATGGGAATGCCTCATTCCCTGATTAACATCCTTTGCATGGCCAATGTATTTGTATCATTAGCCACATGATAGGTCCACATACTAAAATGTATTTCTCCATTAGTGACAACTTTTGGGTGAATGGATTTCACTTTCCCATTCTCATTACTTAGTTTGTTGGTTCATGTCCTACAACATCTCTTAGCATGCATGCACTTTCCCACAAGGATGATTCACAGATGACCTTTACAAGTTGTATGTCCTTTACCTATTGACATATTCCATACCTTACTGAGCATTCTCTTATGGAATGCAATATCTGTCTCCAATAATCAAGAGCTCCCATGGATCTTCCTTGTAATTCAAATTGCATATATCAATCACAAAAATACATTGGATGCATTCTTATCAAAGGAACCAATGTCCATTGTTGGTCTACATGGTTTTCACTCCTCAATAATTTATATGACAACCAATTTATCTAAGCAGGGTTTCCACAACCCCTCTATGCAATTCATATTGCGGATTATTAGCATAGAGAATGCATTGCATAGATTTTGGCTAAGGAATCATCAATTCCTCTTAGGTCCCCTCCTTTCACCATGAGTGTTTATTAAATACAATCTGCAAGGGTGTAATCTTATCCACTCAACATATTTCCCACTTTTTAACATGAATTTACCATAATACTCTCAATTGAGTATCCTTGCTCATTAATGGTATTTCCTTGTTACCAAGAATCCAACCAAACTTGATTCAATTCTTCACATTGCTAGCTAACACGCAATTTTATCATGATTTCTTTCCCATAATATGCCTCCATTTTATTGGGAGAGCACTATTACCCTAATATGGTTATCATAATATTTACTCTATTTGAGTACTTTCATATCTTGTACACCCTTATACCATTATAAAAAAAATTCCCAAAGTTTTTTGTTACTTTGGAAGTCACCCACATTGAAAATTTATTGCTCAATCAAGCCTAGGGCCTCTAATCTACTTGTTTTCCAAAAAATACAGAAACTTGTTTCAAACATAATAATATTCTATTTTATTTTCCTCTAGATAAGCTTTCCAATGAATATGAGCATGCCTATTTCTGGTTCTTGAGCAAAAAAATTACAACCTATCAAGATTGCCAACTTCCCCCAATTTCCACACTTTTGTTGTAGGTTCATTTAATTCCAAAGGACAACTTCAAACACATATAGAAGATAATCTGTGGAGAACTAGAACAACTTGTCTATTTTGCATGATAATACATGTGACCACGATTACTCAACAACTTTCCTCTCTCTGATCTAATGCTCCAATCACCTTTATATAATATTTTTGGAATTGACTACTTTTGTCTTTTACAACTTTCTCTAGACTTGAAAATGTTTGCCAGTTCAATATCACGCCCTCATAATCCACAACTTTCCCAATTTTATATTGTTCTAGTAGTTGCGGTTAAACTCTAGAACTAACTGTGTATATTAATTAAAAAAATGGGGCTCCCAAGTCACAATACCACCTATCCTTGGGCATAACCGTGTTGGTTGTATCCCATTACTAGAAGTGGTAACGCCTCTTCGCAAAAGTCGTTTTGGAAATTTTATTAGTGAGCCATTGTCAATCAAAACATGACACTGAGGTCAGGAAATTTCTTCCCGTCATCTTTCTATTGTTAACAATTATTCCTATGAATGAGGTTGTGAGGTCACCTACATACTAGGGTGGATTCCAAGTAAAACAATTTCCAACAAGACTCATACATAACATATATTCTATGAAAGAAAGAGTTTGAAGGATAAGGATTGTGTTCCTTATTTATGAAGGTTGATCCTAGATTTGTGTTTCCCCAAATAAGTCTCTAATCCTCTGGTCCAATACCTCTAAGAAAATATACCCTCATCGAACCCTTTTTGACAGTCACAGATTTGAAGCATATACAAGAAATAGATTGAAACTCTACATATGCATCAAAATCTATGAACATAATTCATTAAAGATAAAAAGTGCACATAATTTATTTTAACACAAAAAATTGTTCACCTAGCTCTCCATGATCTAAACCATAGTCATACATCATATTCCCACCATTATTTCCTCCATTTTGACCTTCACAACTAAAATTCCACCAAATATGGTCCAAAACATTATTATTTCTTCCCCATAACTGAAGGGAAGTTGAGAATTTATTGTGATTCACCTCCACTCTCTCAAAAAAGGACAAAAAAACCCTAAAATGAGAATGGGTGAAAAACCACAGATAAATACCATGCACAATAAAATACTATGGCTGAGAAAAACCTTGGACCAACATATAAATACATTGTGAAGGTCTCACCAAAAATAATTTTTGTCACACTTTTCACTTTTTGTCATTCACCTTTCTCCATTACCATCACACCTTTCCATATCATTTCCACGGTGTATGTTGAGCTTGCTCCATACCCATTTGGATCCATTCCCCCTATTTGACAACCGCTAGTGGAGTAGAGCGGAAGGTCTTCATGTGTCCAAATGTTGGGGTTCCTTTAATTCAATGATATCCAGCTTCTTCCTTTCTTTTCGATAAAACTTACCATCCCATTAGTTCTTTCATCGATGTGCATATTTTGATAATTTAGCCATGTGGATTTTGCACACTTGAGTCCCATGACTTGCTAGGATTTGTGCACAAGGGTTCCATGCCATGGTGGGATTTGTGCACTAAAGTGCCACTAACTTATTGTGCACATATTTTCTATATAACTATTCGAAGTGGCTTTAAGACTTCAATGCCATTACCAAATCCATCCATCTCTTTGACATCATCACAATACTAAAGTTCAACAATCTCCCCCTTTAACATTAATGTCAACACCAAATAAAGTTGAGCTTCCTCTGCATGATAGCTTCCTCATTGATGTCTTCAATTTTGTTTGCATATTTACTTGTTGCAATCTCCCCCTTAGACATCAATGGAAAAGGAATTATCTGCAAACATGCATTAACACTGTGTATCCTTCTTTTTCATAGTTTCAAGTTCTCCCCCTAAATTCATGCTAATGTTCCTTTGTTCTATTGCTTTTCTGTGTTGATTACTTTTTCTTTTCTTTTGCACAAACACCACCCTCCCCCTATGTTCTTTCCATTTGATCCTCTACTCTACTTTTGTGCAAATTTTTATTTATCACTTATTTGAAAGACCTTTTGCCTAGTATCTCTCCCCCTTTGACATCAATGGAAAAGGAGTGTCCCCTTAGATATGAGGCTCCCTCTGGATTTATGCTTCTTAATTATTCTTCCCGTCACTTTTATTTTGTTGTGCCAGGTTCTCACCATGTCGCCAAGACTAGATTTGTCTTCTGGTGAATTTTGACTATTCAATATCTTATCCAAAATTGATGTGTTGTTCTTTATTTTGGATTCAATTTCTGCATCAGAAAAAACCTTCTTACCTTTTGGATTTGCACAGTCTGGGATTTCATTCTTGAACCCATTTGTTGAAACAGAGAATTGTCTTCAATTTTCAAGATATTGATTTTCTTTTCTTATTCCATCCAACTCGCATTTTAGGTGAGTGATCTCTGCATCATTTTGCTCAAGATGTTCTATTAGAAGCTCATTTTCTTGTTTTGTTTCTTCCAATGACACTTCCAGTAATGAATTATTTTCTTTTAGATTCTTAATTTTATCTAGTGCGCAACCTAATTGTCTCTCAATATCATTTTCCCTTTTACTTATCTAATTTGCTAATAATTATTGAATATCCTTTGCCTCCTTTAATTGAACTTATATGTTTATAGTTGTTCAAGCCTTATCTTCCTTTAATATATTATTCTATTTTGTTTATTTTCTTCACTCATCTAGGGAACTAATTAGTTCACCTTTCAAGTTCTACACTTTCAAACTTTACCTAACTATTACTCATATCAACCAGATTACATGATCCATTTTAAACATAGGATTTTGAAGATGAAATGTAGAATCCATTGTAAGAATACTTACAGAATATTTAGGTAGCAGAATCTGATTGACTCTCAAGTGTCTTATTTTAAACTGCTTCCTCATATGGTGATTCTTCCTTAGTAAAATAACAACAATTATCCTTTTCTTTTGAAACTTCATTTTTAATATATTCTACAATTTCCATGAGTAGCACTTCTCTTGGATTGTCATCATTATTATATTCTTTAGTTGAACTGTTATCTTTTTTAGAATACACTCTTTTCTTTTTAAAGAACTTCTTATTATTTTCATACCTTCTCCGTTGGTATGTCTTCCTTCGTTCTTTGTGATTGAATTCTTCTTCACTATCACTATCTCTACTTTATTTAGAAGGACATTTTGAATCAAAGTGACCTACTTTACCACATTCAAATCATTTGAAAGGTAGCTTACCTTTGTATTTTCCACGACCCATTTTTATTTTATTTACAAAGTTTGTTTCATCTTCATCTAATTCCTCAAACGAGTTCTTATTATGCTTGTGCTTGTTGCATTTTGTTTATTTGGTGGCTTTGAAAGATGTTTCTTTTCTAGAAGGATTCACCTTTTCATTCATAATCTCGTATGCAGTAAGAATCCCATGAAGTTCATCCCTTTTTAATCTATCCAAATCACTTATGTTTTCTAGGATTGGTACTCTATAGTCAAATCTAAACAACAGAGTTATCAACAACTTTTATACACCTGTTTATTCAACGATTTGTACTCCAAGACCTTTGATGCCATTAACAATCTCATCAACATGAAGAAAACATGATGCAATGTTTTCTTCTTCCCTCGACTTTAATCTTTTTTTCAAATTGTCCTGAATATGTTTGTAACTTTTCCTTCTTAACCTTCTCATCTCCTTCACAGATGTTTTTAAGTTTATCCCACACTTATTATTTAGATTATGTACACTGCATAACTTTAGTAAACTCTGATTCTACTAGAACACGTAGTATTTCATTCCTAGCCCTTGCAGTGCATTCATACTGCCTTTTATCAAATGGTGCGGTCTTGGGAACATTGTAACCATTTTCAGTGAATTTCTAAACATCAACTCCAAGAGACTACAAGTACACTTCCATTTTTATACTCCAGAAGGTATATTTTGATCCATCAAACCAGAAGGTATATGTGTTGTGATCTATCTTCCAGTTGTTAAACTGTTTTTGAAGAAACCTGCTCTAATACCAATTATTGGACCCCATGTGATGCCGAGAGGGCGGGAAGGTGAACTAGTGTCACACACATTTTAACTTTTCAAACACTTCTTATAGCATACAATATTTAATTAACTTATAAACCATGCATCATAACCATATCACAATATGGAGACCATCGCACAAAGACTGTATATAAACAAAACTTGTATATATATAAACTTCTTATTACAATTGTTTCGGGAGACACCAATATCCAATATGTGATCACCAAATCTCTTAGATTCCAATATGATTGGGACACCAATCCGACAAAAAGAACCAACTTGTTGTATACAGGATCCAACCTGTGAGGACACCAATCCTTTGCGCAAGAACCAACTTATTGTATATAGGATCCAACCTGTGAGGACACCAATCCTCTATGCAATAACCTACTTGTTGTGTTCAAGAACCAACCCGAGAGGAGACTATAATCGTCTATCATTTCCCCGTCCTGCCACTCAAACAAGGATTGGTTGTTGAATTCTACAAATTGCGATTTATGTGATGTGCTTCTTAAATATATGATCAGTTTCTTCGATTTATGATCCATGACAGTCTTCTTCCACGCAATTATTCCTCTTATAAACTCACTTTCACAAATGATTCTTATGTATATATGTACAATTTATCCTCGTGTTGTGCTACTATGTGAATACTCCTTGTGATTTTAGCATGTCCGGTTCTCTTTGCACACTTCCTCAAGTCATTTTGTGATGGATTCCCCTGAGCACTTCATCTAAACCCCGAAGCTTGCAATTCCAGTATGTTACTTCATTTTCACTATCAAGCTTGTCTTCATACACTTCAATATCTTACTTATTTATAACGCTCTTGCTTAGTTGTTGTGTCCACATGTTGGGGTTCCTTTGACTCAATGATACACATTGATCTAGGAGGATCTCTCAAATGAATTAAATTCAAACTCTTCAAATGATTAAGAAAAGGTTACAGTTTTATAGACCTTGCCAAAATATTTCCAGTGATACCCATTTTGTCAAATTTGGATTTTGGATGTGGAAGTTTTCACAATTTGAAGTTTTGACATTTGGAGAAATTACTTTTCGACACGTGTCTTGCAGAAGTAGGGTCTATCTCTAATTTGTGAATCAGATTAGGCTGGAATCAGAAGTCAGGAGAAGAAATGACAATTTTACTTAGCCCATGTTGACTACCAACTTCCAACTTACGACATTGGAAACCAAATAGTTAAGCGTCGGGATCCAAGAGGATAGTTGATGAAGTTGTATTTCCTTTTCTGACTTTCAACTTTCAACTTCAGTTCAAAACATTAGAAACAGTTCGACGTCGAAAGGTCGACATCAGACAAGTTGGAATTAGACAATCAAGCTCGCAATGACAGATTGTAGATCGATGTTCCAAGTTGTTCAATGACATATTTAGATCAATGACCCTAGTTTAAAACGGAAATTACATCTATAAAATTCATTTTTTGGTTTGTACAAATATATTTGGACGTGGTTCTTTGAATTCGATCCTTACTTTTTACCATTTTTCTCCTAATTTGGGCTACATGTAATTTGGTCATCAAGATGGATTTTGTCCCGAATTTGGCACGTTATCCACAGATCTTCAATAGCCGAATTCTTCTATTTAATAGACAGTTTTAGACATGGATGGACAAAGAGCAATAGCGAGATAAAAAAAAAAAAGGCAATAGAGGAAGACATATACGGTTGGAATAATAAGAGTTCAATAGATTTCATTACTTAGAATAATTTCAGACTATAGAAGCAGACATCGTGTTGTCCAGTGCTTAAAAATACTATGTGGAAGACTAAGAGTCTCCATTTGTATGCTTGAAGTTTTGCATTGGTTGTGTTTGTTCTCTTTATACACAATAATATTTATGTCATTCTACAGAATTGATGTAACATTTTTCATTTGAAGAATTAATTCAAATAGTTGCACTGGAAGTGGATCCAAAGATGTAGGCATTATGAGCTGAACTCCGTTAACAAGTTACTTCCTTTATTTTCATGGTTACAATCTATTTTTATCCTCATAATTATATTTGTAGTGTTCTCTTTGAGCTTATTGTTTATGCCTTATTGAAACTTATCAATTAATCCCAATTCACATTTAAATCTTGTTGGTTAAATAAAAGGTCCTGGAGTTTATGGATCATGTTCGTAGCAGAGCAGTTTTAACCCAAGAACTGTGAATTTATGAATCCTAACTAGGCCTAAGTTTAAATCCGGCCAGGGATAACTTGAGCCTTTTATATTAGAAGTTGGGCATGCACATCAGACCAAGAAAATGGAAAATGAAAACTATCACGCAAAAGATGAGAAGGCATTCTGAAAAATTTCTACCAAATGGCTGACATGGTAGAGAAGTTGTTTGCATATTATCAAAGAAGATTAGATAAGAAGATAAGGAAGAAGATGAAAACAACAGAGAGTACCTCAAGAAAAAAGGTAATTGAGGATATCCTCCTAAAACTCCACCTTCTCCATCATATTCATCATCATTGTCTTCTTCTAGTACTAGTTCTTCTAGTACTTCATCAAATGCACATAAAAAGCACTATGAAAATTCTGATCTAAATACACCATTATTGAAGTTTGACATAATGTATAATTTTCCCATGTTTAATGGATAATTTAATGTTGAGAATCTAGATTATTGGGTTAGGAAAATATAGGTTTATTGCAGAATCCAAAAGCTGGCAGGATATGAAGCCAAAATCCATTTAGCCTCACTTTGATTGGGAGGCCTTGCTCTCATATAGTGGGAAAGAAAAACTTAGGAGGGGTCTCTTATTAAAGGTAAGGTTATTTCCTCATGGTATGAGTTTGTGTCAGCATTAAAAAAACAATTTTATCCATTAGGGTATATGCAATAGGATATGATGGATTGGCGAAATTTCAAACAGGGTAAAAAACATAGTGTACAAGACTATGGACAAGAATTTAGGAAAAGGGCTTTAGTGCTAGGTATTCCTCTCTACACCCAAAAAACATTTCTTAAATATATAGGTGGTTTACATGGTTATTTAAAACATAATATCCTGATGTTTAACCCTAACAATTTGGATGAGGTATATGTTCAAGCCACCCATATTGAGTCTAAGGGGAATAATATTGCTAACAACTATTCCAAGAATCCTTTCAAGTTAGATGGAAATAAGTTTAAAGGAAAAGGGAGAGGTAAGCAAACTATCACTATTAAGAAATAAGGTGAGAATCCTTTATGTTCCAACTACAAGAAGGCACATGATGTATCACAATGTTGGAAGTTACATCTGTAATTAATACCAAAAATGTATGGAGGGAACAAGGATAAAGGCAAATCAAAGAATATTGTTTTAGTGCTGTAGGATGTGGGATTTGACTCTAGTGATGAGACCGAGGTCACGACTATTGGAATCCAAGGTAAAGATAAAGGTATGTCTCTTTATCATTATGCAAATACAAGTGGAATTGTACAATCTTCTTCTAGTGAAGATGATAAGAAACAAGGTGAACTCTTTCATATTCGAGTCATTATGAAACATACAAAATTTGATACATTATTTGATAGTGGGTAACACATCAATTTAGTTTCTAAAGGAGTGGTAAAGAAACTTGGTTTAGATACTATGCCTCATGAAAATACATATCCACCAGGATGGATTGCTAATGATGCACAATTTCAAGTGACAAAGAATGTAATATTAAAATTTGTAATTTATGATAAGTTCAAAGATGAGGTAGAGCTTAATGTAGTAACACTAGATATATGTAGCATTGTACTTGGAATCCCATATTTGTATGATTGGAAGGCCATATTTTACAGGGAGAATAATAAATATTATCTTTTCAAGGATGGTATTGAATATCTTATACATGCACATCGTATTAAAACAAGCTTGTCATTAATCTCTGCAGGTCAAATGAAAAGGTTAGTGAATGCTAGTAAGACTTTTGTAATGATGATGATTAAAGTCAAAGGGGAGAATGATGAAACATCTAAATCCTTTGAAGGAGGTGATCCAAAGCCTAGATCTGAAATGGTTAAAATAATTAATGAATATGATGAAGTATTTCAAGAACCAGTAGTATTGCCACCTAAGAGAGGGATACAACATGGAACAGTTGGAGAAGGATATGCCACTTCCAAAAATTGGAATCTACCTGATGGTCGTGATGCACAATGAAGAGATCAAGAAATAGATTTAGGATCTAGTTGGAAGGGGAATCATTAGACCAAACAATTTTCCATGTAGTTCACCCATCATTTTGGTGCCAAAGAAGGATGGATCTTAGATAATGTGCATCGACTATCGATATTTGAACAAGATCACGGTAAAAAAACAAGTATCTACTTCTACGTATTGATGAATTACTTAATAAATTGAAACATGGAGTTTATTTTCCTAAGTTAGACTTGCGCATCGGTTACCATCAAATTAGAATTTATAAATATGATATATGGAAGACTGCTTTCAAGAAAAAACATGAGTTATACGAGTGGTTGGATATGCCTTTTGGGTTGTATAATGACCCAACTACCTTCATGAGAGTGATGAATGATATCTTATGACCATTCATCGATGATTTTATCATTGTCTACTTATATGATATTCTTTTTTTTCAGTCACACTTGAGAAGAGAATGTTGTTCATGTGAGAAAGGTACTTGATGTATTAAGGAGGGAAAAACTATATGTAAATATGTCAAAATGTGAATTTTCCAAAACATATTTAGTGTACTTAGGACATACTATTGTTGGAGGTCTTTTAAATGTAGATATTTCCAAGGTCAAAGTCATTGTAAATTGACCAAGGCCAACTACAGTCATAGAAGTTAGGATATTTCTTGGTGCAGTCCAATATTGGAGAAAGTTCATAGTCGTGTTTTCCTCTATTGCAACATTGTTACATTCATTGATAAGTGTTAAGCAATATTTCCAGTGGGGATACAAATAAAAAAAATCCTTTAATACTTTGAAATAAAGAATTATCACAACATCAGTTTTGGAGTTGTCATATTTGTGACAACCATTTGAGATTGAAACAAATGCTAGCGGTTTTGTCATGGGAGTTGTTTGTATGCAATGACGAAGACCGATCTGCAATCATTCTGAAGCATTTTCAATTGTGGTAAGTAACTATCCTACCTATTCATTGGTACAGAGTGTTAAAAAATGGAAGCATTATCTTATGGGTAAAGAAAATATTATACACACTAATCATCAACCACTTCAATATTTTCACTCGGAAACAAAGTTATAGTAGAGTAGGCACATTAGGGGGATGGGGTTTCTACAAAAACTCCACTTGATTATAAAATATAAAAAGGGGGTTCAAAATAAAGTAGCATATACATTGTTTAGACCTCCTATGACCGCATTCATCATTCTTCAAAATAATTCATTAGCAAAACCAAGTTATATTGAACAATATGTCGAAGATAAATATTTTAAGAATGTGTATGCTTCATTAATCCATGGAAAACAAATAGAAGAGAATAATTATTATTTGCTTGATAATGTTTTATAATGCATGGGATAACTTTGTATCCTAGAGAAATAAGTTATGCATGTAACTCAATTAGCACATTCCTCCTACATTGTTGGTAAGTTTTCAAGTAAGCAAAACAATGGCATAATTACAAAGGTATTGTTATTGGTCGCAAATACAGGAAATTGCTTCTAAATATATAGCGGGTTGTGTGATATGTGCGAAGTTAGTAAACCTAGCATTAGAAAATTGGGATTGTACACACCTCTTCTAGTACCTTCCCGTCCTTGGAAAAGTATTTCCATGAACTTTGTTTGGGAGCTACATTTGTCTCATAAAGGGCATGATTATATGTTTGTGGTAGTAGCTAGGTTCAAAACAAATTTTGATACCATGTAAGAAGTATGTCACAACTGAATAAACAAATCACTTGTTCTTCTAATTTGTTTAAGTTCATTTTGGGTTTCCAATTTCCAGTGTATCTAATCGGGATTCCTGATTCTTGGGGAATTTTTTGTCAAACTTATGGGAGCTTATGGATACTAAAATTAAGAAGAGCACAACATTTCACTACACATACTGATGGATAGATAAAGATGGTAAATAGAATAGTTATTCATCTTATTTGAGGTTATTGTAGCAAACATCCTAAGCTTTGGGATGCACAGTTGCAATACATACAACATGCTTATAGTAAGGAAAAACACTCTTCTACTTATAAATCTCCTTTTGAGACTCGTTTTGGTTATTCGCCCAAAACACCACTGGATTTTTCTTTTGGAAAATAAAATGTGGCAGATGGACATCCTGATGCCAACGCAACTTTAAAATTCATTGAACATATCCAGGAAATGAAATGGGAAGTTCAAGAACAGTTGGAGAAAATCTATGCATGATATGCATCAATATGATCATTAATTTCAGTTTGGTGACAATGTTTGGTTATATATTAGTAAAGAGAGACTAAAAAGAGAAGGAAAAAAGATCAAACTGATTAGTATTGTCCATTTGAAATTTTTAAAAAGGTAAGCACTAATGCTTTTCCCTTGAATTTACCTCCATATATGCAAATATATTAAGCTATAAATGTTGGGAATATTAAGTTGTATGAACCTCCTATGATCATGGATGAGGATATTGCGGTACAAATTCCTTCTATTGATGATATGTCACCTAAGTATATGACTAAGATGTAGGAAGAGGTCATTCTTGATAGAAATATAAGGAATCCACGTCGAGGTGATGTAGAGTACCTTCAAATAGGATATAAAGGGATGAATTTGAATAAATCAAAATAGATGGAGGTTGGAAAAGTGAGAGAGCTCTACCATCACTTGCTTTAAATCTAAACTAGAATTTTGGGGTCCAAAATCTTCTCATGGTGAGGTTTTATCTAGGAGTATCTCCCAAATGACTTAAATTCAAACTCTTCAAATGCTTAAACAAAGGTTACATTTATATAGATCTCGCCGAAATATTTCTAGTGACACCCATTTTGTCAAATTTGGACTTTGGATGTGGAAGTTGACATTTGGACCAATTATCTTTCAACACGTGGCATACGAAAGAAGGTTTTATCTTCAATTTTCAAAACTAATTAGGACACAATCGAAAGTTGGGAGAGAAAATGACAATTTTTTTAATCTCGTGCCGATTACCGATTTTTGACTTACGACATCGGAATCAAAATAGTCAGGTGTCAGGAGTGGGAAGGATAGTTAAAGAAATTTTGGAGCCTATTCAAAATTTTGACTTTCGATGTCGGGTCACAACTGTCGGAACATGTCAATGTCGGAAGGTCGGTATCAAAAAATCCAACATCGAACAGTTAGGGTCACAATGGTATATTGCAGATTGATGGTCCAACTTGTTCAACGACAGATTTAGAACAACGACCTTGGTTTAAAATGAAAGTTACGTCTGTGGAATTCATTTTTTGATTTGTACAAAGATATTTGGAAGTGGATCTTTGAATTCGATCCTCATGTTGTGCCATTTTTCTCCTAATTTTGGCATGGATTCAATTAAAAAACATTTATAACCAATCAAGATTCACTTTGCAAGTATTGAAACCTCTACAAAAAAAACGAGGTTGGGTGAAAATTAAATACAATCTATACAAAGTCTGTTGAACATAGAGATCGATAAATAACAAAAGATGGAGTAAACCTAAAAAATATGTTCATGAATACCAAACTATTATCTTGAATCACTTCAATAACAAAATTCACTCCTCTCCAAGGAGAAGCAAATAAATACTTACAAAATAACACAAAAAAAAAACTACTCTTGTGATGCACATTCTTGAAAAATCATTCAATTGTAGGAGCAACACAATGATTATTGAGATCCACTTAGGAAGGAATCCCTTTATATATGTTGTTGTCCATTCAACTATGTGAATCAAAGGAGAGACATAGTCCCCTATAATAAATAATCATTAGTAAATGTATCTTTTATTTGTCTAGTGTAGATCTACACTTATGCAAGTTGGTGGTGGACTAGTGGTGCTAGAGAGAATGTGTACTTACTTTTCTCTAGAAAAACTCGTGGATGTTAAAGATTCATATACCTTATGAATTAATAGGGAAATAAACAATGGAAGTAGCGTAAGAAAGGGTCAATGGTGATGGTGGAAAGAACCTGACCAAGGGTTCAACTTGATAGTGGAATCAAATTGAGAAAGGGTGACGAGTTAATCCAATTTGAACTTTTAGGAACACTTCAAGGTACCCCTTCCCCTTTAATCTTAATTCATAGTCCAAATTACAAGCTTATTCGATCATGATTCTTGGAAACACTAATTGTGATATTAAACCAAAAGGCAAGTTTTCCTCTCATGACTTTTCGCAACCTTTGAGAAGTACATTCATATATGTTTAAATACCAATGGATCCATTCAATATATATAGATGAACTCTTCTATTCAAGTATCCATATCAACCATTCACAAACCCAACGAAAGAGGAAGTGACCCACCATCTCGCTTACTAGGATAAATATCCATGTCTCACTTCTCAATAAGGAAGTAAATACTGATCGAAAAGTGATCAAGGCATTTTATCCAACATTAGCCTTGATAATTATGCATGTTCTCCTAACTAACCGTCTAACTTTTTTGAGTCTCAATTGAAGCTCGAAGCTACATGTTCCCTGGAATGAGCTCCTTCCCCCTATCTAATTACTATAACTCTAGCATGTACTAAAACATGAAACAAGGCATGAATATGAAATTGAAATAGACTCAAGACTCAATGGTGATGGTGGAAGTAGGAACAACTTAAGAAGGGTCAACGAGTTTGGAAATTAGAATATTGATAAACAAAACTTGAATGTTTAATACCACTTAAACTCCAAACTTTCAACTTTCGTGATCACATTTCCAAAATACAATAAACATTTGACTAACCACATTTCCAAAACAACTTTCGTAATCACATTTCCAAATTTCAATAACCATTTGATTGGCATAGTTCTAAATCCATATCCCTTGATTCCAATCATTCAACTACATTAATTACAAACCAATGTGAAAAATGATGAATTCTAATTCTAATGTCTTATCATGCAGTGCACAATTTAATTCCAAATTATGTGGTTGCATTCTCTATTAATACATTACTTTTTTCACACAAGTTACACATAGACACTAGGTATTCACTTAGTGAAACTATGTCATAGCGCCTTAGTTGATGGGATATTAAAGAATACCCCTAATTTAACTAGATATTGATAAATAAATACCAAAATTTGTTTCTTGATCCCCCTTCACAGTGCATATTTCCAATTTAAAAAAAAGTTCTCTATTTTTACACGGGGACTTCACTTGGTGAACCTCTTACATAGCACGTGAGATTGTGGGATATNCCCCCCAATACCTGCAATATATTGGTTCAATTTTTGTTAATTTTAAAACCCACAATATGAACTAACGTGATAGGATATTGGTCAACAAGTGAAACCCCCGTGTATTTTTACTGGATACAACATTTTATATCCCCCATTACCTATAAACACATGATACCCTACTCCCCTCCCCTTAATACCTACAATATATTGACCTTATTTTTCAAAATTCAAAACCCCCCACTTTATGAATGAACGTGATAATATAATGGTCAACAAGGTGAATTCCTTGTGCACATAGATTGGTTGGGATTTGAGAAGGAATAGGTGTCAAGATACATTAAGCATTTATAGCATGTTGCTAATTGATGTCAACTTTGATATCCTACCGAAAAACAATCATCATTAATGTGTTTATTTGATACTGGGCTACTAGCTTACCACGTCATATTTTCAACTAATGTTTTATTTGCTACCAGGATACTAGCTTACTAGAGGTGATTGTAAATTAATGCTTGGTGCTTAGGGTTTAAATGTGTGTCATAGGTGATTACTAATGATAACCTTGAGTGAAAGAGTGGAAAGGTATAGAATCATGGCGTTTATGGATTAAATTTTTCAATATCATACAAATTCTCCATCAAATTTAACCTAGGAGAAAGAGTTATCAAATCACCTTATTTTGAGAAGTTTTCTCATTCGAATCCCTGAATCATCTTGGACAAGTTTTCTAACAAAAAATTGCAACATAGATAGACTATATCAAAAGGGTGTGTAACTCTAACTTCCACACATCACAAACACTCTTTCCATAGTTTGGAAATCTTGTTGTACCATTCTTCTCCATTAATATCTTAATGTACAGTCTCATTCAATTCCGCTCCAAGCCTCCAGGCTCTCAAAGTAACCAAAGTTGATGAAACCATGAATTCATGGCTAGCATGCAACCATCTTACATTATAGAGCACATCCCATCCAAAAAGTGGTGATTATTGCATAAAATAAACTACACATGGGTTTGTAAGCATGGTTTTGGAGGATTTGAACCCTCAAAGAAGACAAGATCGTGGAGAAGAATTTTGAAGGCTCGAACAATATCATGATGGCTTGTGGACTACAACGATGAAGAAAATTATCATCCAAAAATCCAAGAAAGGGGATGTTATTATGAAAGGGAGATTAGTAATGAAAATTCAATGATAGTATGATCCCAGGAAATGTGAATTTAAGTCTTGTTCCCAAATGCATCAATGTTAGAAAATAAGAATTTAACTAATTAGATCATATTAATCCTATTAACAATAATAGCCTAGAAATGTGTATTTAGTACCGGTTTAAATTGTATAGTTACTCAGACATCCCAACCATAAAATTATAGTTTTAATCAATTTTATAAAATCAATATAGCCCATTGGAAAGTCACATCATAACCAAGAAAATCAACTATTGTAGTATTGAAACAAATTAATAAACTTTAAAAAAGAACTTATATTTGAATAAAAAATAATTATAAAACCATTGATCTAGAGTCAAGAGTCCTTCCATATCTTGTTGTATAGTCTCATTCAATTAACAATTGAATAAGATTTCACAACTGACTTTAATAGAGGCTTAAGTTTGTTATGCATTTTTATCTAGGTAATGAATGAATTTAGATCTAAGTTCATTGTATTTGGGTACATAAATTATCCATGGTGGTGAAAGTTAAGCTCCGTGTTATGGATGCTTTAGTAGTTGAGCATTAAACAACTAGGTGGAAGAAGCTAGAACATCAAAAGTGTCAATAACATTTAAACTTAATTTTAAAAGTTTTAAAGTTTCATTGTGATTTAAATTTTGATAAATATTGCTAATGGAATGAGTGGCAAACTCGCTTGGGTTTCTAGCTTTGTTGTTTGCTTGCCATTTAAGCTTAAGTTTACATGATTTAAAGTTTCATTGTGTTTTAAATTTTGATAAATAATGCTATCGATTCTTAACAATCTAAAAATTTGATATGCAAAATTTGGAATAGCCCTTCAATTACAAAGTTGCAAAGTAATGATTAATTTCATTATTGAAAAACCTATTACAAAATTAAATTTCTTTTACATAGCAAAAAAAATTGTTCCCTTCTCTAAAGATAAAATAAGCCCGAAGGGCATTGAAGTCCTTCAAATTTGAAGCGTGGTGACTGGTAAACCTTCAATAGGCATTGAATACATTTATACGGATGGAGCTGAACTACTGTACTTCCAACAAATAATCAGTTAGCAACTACTTCAAAAAGAATCAATTTAGTTTCTTGCCCTTACTATTACTTTTGTATAAATATGAATGTAAAGGGTGCGTGTTTTCACATAAAACTATATGGAACTATTTCTGTTTTCTTTAATGGAAATCTGATTGGTCACTTTTTTGAAAATCTGATTTTATTTTTTCATTATAGAAATATAATTCTTTCGAGATGCAATTAATCTTACTTTGCTGGTTGTTAAAAATGGGGCAATCAAATGAATTTGAAATCGTAATTAATTGTTTTAATGTTTCTTTTGAAAGGATTACAATTTTGAACTATATTGTTTATATATTAGTAATTAGTGTTCATTATATGTTAAAATATATATCGTATGCATCACATAAAGATAGGTCAGAGATGGATCTAATTATTTTAATGTAGATAAAGATAGGTCAAAGATGGATCTAATTATTTTAATGTTATGTTAGCCTTTATTATCATTAATTGTCTTGGAAATATGTGTATAAATGTTATCGAACTATTTTATCGCTAATTGTGTTTCAATTAATTTTATATCATTAAGTTACATATATCTCAATGGAATTGAAACAGGTAGATGAAATAAAATTCATCTAAATGCACCAATGAAGCTGTGTAGTTAAAATTTAATATTTAAAAAAATAAATATTTCATCAAATTAATAAAATTAACTATATTTATTGCTTTGTTTTTTCACCTAACTAGACCAGGAATTGTAAATTAATACTACATCAACATATTGTAGTTAAAATTCAATATTTTAAAAAATAAATATTTCATCAAATTATTAAAATTAACTATATTTATTGCTTTGTGTTTTCACCTAACTAGACCAAGAATTGTAAATTAATACCACATCAACATATTGTATATGTTGATAAATAGTTAGAATTTAACTCCAAGAATTAAAGTATAATTGGGACTTTTATTTGAGGTGAACTACTAGAGTTATCCGCAAATGTATATTGGAAAACAATTTACAACGCATCTTGCTTATTATGTGGTTGAGTTTCTTGCTTGTTTTTACCATACTCACCAATCATTCATTCCCATGAGAACACAATACATTCATTAAATTTATTGTCATAATATTGAAAATGAACATGCATTTGGTGATTTTTATAGCAATGTCAAGGCTTCACTGCCAAGTTTAGGTTGGGTGTATATTTTGTTTTTTTTGTTTTTTCTAATTAAAGTTTTCAATGTGAGGGTGTGATTGCACTTAGTATAGAGGAGATAAATGAGCCAACAATAAATTCTTTCAAGAAACAATAGAATTTCAATAAAATGACTAAACCATGATGGTTGACTTCACATATTTGTCATAAAAAAACTAATTTTTTTATTCGTATTTTCAACATGTCTCTTGTGTTTTTATTCAAATTTTGAATTTTGAATGGGATGGCTCGTTGTATACAAAATTTAAATCCGCCTCCAACGAATACCCACAAGGGATACTTTTGACGGATCCTTTCTTGTTTTTGGGGTAACGGGATCCGTCAAAAGTATGTCGTGGGGGTACTCGTTGGATGCGAAATTAATTTACGCATCCAACGAGCCCTGTTCTAAATTTGAGTAAAAACACACGGAGAGATATGTTAAAAATACGAACAAAAAAATAGTTTTTCCTTTCTTTCTCCAAAAATAAAAAATATTATTTTATTATTTTATTATTTTCCTTACTAGACCCATTTTAGGCCTCAAAAATTTCTTTTAATCAGTGTAACCTAATGTTCTTATAAAAAAAATAATACAAATGATGTCCCCTCAATATATATATATATATGATCTTAAACCCATATATATCAAGAATTGAGGGGGATGAAATATTTTGTGTAATTTTTTTCTTAATATGAAAAATTGAAGTTGTTAATATGAAAAATTTAAGACAGCTTAAGAAAAAAGATATTCCTCTAAGTATTTGATAGATCCGGTTTAAGATAAATCTATGCTGATCTATCTCTAACTAAAAATGCACAAACCCTCTTATATATTTCAATCAAACTACATCCTAAAAAATTATAGTTCTTTCAATGTTGATCTCACCTTCACATCTCTTGCTGTATAAAATACTCTTATAATTTTACATATATGTTGCATTAATCACTTACATCCTCATTTTCTATTTATCCATCAAAACTATTAATATCTATTGTGAAATAGATTCAACGAAAAAAAACAATAATTCTCTCACATCTTTCATTGTCACGGCATCCAAAAGCCTCATTGTTGTTATTTGTGTTTGTGAACTGAGTATTGCAGGTAAGAAACATCTCAATGAACCTTTACACTCTTCTGATACCAAGAATGAACTAAATGTAAAATATTAAGAGCTCAACGAAATACAGATTTATTTGTATAGAAATGGTCAACGTTTAATAATCTAAAAGGCAAAAACTAGACTAAGCTCAACGAAATACAGATTTATTTGTATAAAAATGGTCAACATGTAAAAGCAAAAACTAGACCACATATCAGTCATGGTTTTGAAAAAAAAGTGTAATGAAACTGGAAGTGAAAACCTCTTACTTCTTTACATGTTTCCTTAACCAACAGACAATACCACAGCAAGGTGCCCAAGCCATAAAACGAAGTCTATGATAAGAACTGCAATAGAGGGTATTTTACACTTGTTGAGACGTCCTTTAAAGGTTGAACATAGACTTTTTCATTTCTACTGTAAAAAAATTTATTAAAAAATACGCATACAGTTATCCTTGAAACATCTATAATTATATTCATCAAGATATTCCCTTCAACAATTCCTCAAACTAAAAACCATTTCTACTCTTTTAATCATTTAAAAAAGTCTATTTATATGGCCGTGACAACCTATATAGAGCAAAATTGGAGTGAATTTAACTGTTGACGTAGAAAGGATAATGGACATACATTTTTCACAACACTAAAATATTTTCAGAACGGTATTCATGGTTGATCTAATTTTGTTGCTCACAAGTTCTTATGCATCTAACAACCAGATTTCCAGAAGAAAAGATTAAAAAAAATATGGAATTAATGAAAAGAAAAAAGGAAGAGGACTTTATGGAATTGAATGACACTGGATCATTATGGTTGAGTTATACAATCACTGTTTCACTGTTTCTTTACAGTAGATTAGAATGTTGAAGAAGTTTAGTTTTCACTTGTGTTGTACCTAATAACAAGATTTCCACTTCAAAGAAAAAAATGAAATAGGACTCAATTTATATGGAATTAATGATAATGGACTCAAATTACATTATCGTTAAGTTAAACAACCACTACTTCTTTACAATACATAATTTATATGGATGTAATGATAATGGACTCAAATTACATTATCGTTGAGTTATACAACCACTACTTCTTTACAATAGATTCTTTACAATAGATTAGAATGTTGAAGAAGTTTCACCTCCACCCGTGTTGTTAAGAGAAGTACTTGTATTGCCCAACAAATGTGTTATATTTGATTGAAATTTTGGAATGGCTAGAACACCCATAAAAGTGTCTTTGATGTTTTGTAATGTGCTGAGAATATCTATCATAGTAGGTCGTTCTTGAGGAGATTCTTTTGTACAGAGCAAGCCCACATTTATGAGTTGACTGAGGCAATTGAGATCCTTATCTTCTTCAGTGTTTATTCTAGTCTTGCTTAATAGTCCAACGTCCACCACTTCCCTTACTCGGTATGGAAAACTGCTACCCACCCATTTCTGCAAGTTCATTCCTTCTTTAAACATGTTGTGGGTGGGCTTCTTTCTAGTGAGCATCTCCAATAGCACTATTCCATAACTATAAACATCACCTTTTGTTGTAACATGTCCACCCATTCCATATTCTGCATTCAAATTTCCTCGTCATAAGGTTACTAGTTAGCAACTTTTAATAAAAATAGGAAACTCACAACATTGCTTAGTATGAGATTTAGTTTAAACAATACCTGGGGGAATGTAACCCATGGATCCTTTGAGTGCATGTGTGGAAGCCAAAGATGAATTCCCATCATCTGCAAAATATATGGTAGCAATGCCAAAGTCCATTAAATATGCAGTCATATCTTCACCCAAAAGCACATTGCTAGGTTTCAAATCGCAATGGATAACCTGCACAAAACAATGGTGATGAAGATAGGACATGCCCTGTGCAATGTCTATTGCTATGTTCAACCTTTGAATCAAACTCAGACCACTTTTTTCATCACCATCAGGGTATAACCACCGCTCCATACTTCCATTCAACATTAACGGAAATATCAATGCTTTGATATGATTGTCTGAATAAGAGGTTATGACTTTAATCAAATTTCGGTGCTTAACTTTACCCAAAACTTTGCACTCCTTGTCAAAACTCTTTTGGGCCCCTTCATTTTCCAAATTAAGAAGCTTGATAGCAATGATTGTACCATCATTCAGAACCCCTTTGTACACTTTCCCGAAACTACCAATTCCTAACAAGTTGGCATCACTAAATTCATCAGTTGCAATGATGAGCTCTGCATAAGAAATTCTTAGATGCCCCACATCTAAGGATTCTTCGGGCTCTCTAAGAATATTTCTGTTGTGAGTTTGTCTCCATAAGATTCCCAAAAATAAACACAATATAACAATGACTACAACCGCAACAATGGATATGATAACTCTTTTCAAATGCAAAACACTTTTATGTCTATGAGAAAAGCATGGTGTCAAACCTACCCAAGGTCCACACAGACCAAGATTTCCCATAAATGCATTAGCACCAAGTTTTTTGAAAACTCCACCTTTAGGGACTTCTCCTGACAACTTGTTGAAAGAAAAATTCAAGTGATCGAGCATGCTGAGATTTTCCAAGGACATGGGTACTCCACCTGACAAATTGTTGGAGGAGAAATCCATGTCTTCAAGATATCGAATTTCACCAAGTGAAACTGGAATTTGATCTTCAAGTGTATTGAATGAAAGATTTAAGTATTGTAATCCTTGACAGCTTCTAAGTGCACTTGGAATGTTGCCAGTTAGCATATTTGCAGAAATATCTATTGCTTGAAGCATAATCATCTTGCTTAATCCAGAAGGAACGGAGCCCTGTAATAAATTATTGGAATGTTGCCAGTTAGCATATTTGCAGAAATATCTATTGCTTGAAGCATAATCATCTTGCTTAATCCAGAAGGAACGGAGCCCTGTAATAAATTATTTGAAAGATTGAAATAGATAGCTAAATTTTCAAGACCTTCGATTTCTGGAGAAATGTGCCCAGTGAGCCTGTTGTATGATAAGTCTAGCAATAATAAGTTAACGCATTTCCCCAAATCTGCAGGTATATCACCTGATAGTAGGTTGTGATCAAGATACAGATATCTCAACTGCAAACGGAGGCCGGCAACAGCCTGTGGGATAGTTCCAGAGAGATTATTCCCCCCTAGATCTAGTAGCCCTAAGCTTTTGAGCTGCCCCATTTCTGTTGGGATGTTGCCTTGTAATTTGTTGTCACTTAGATATAACGTCTCCAACTTTTGAAGCATATTGAGTGAAGAAGGGATTGCTCCAGTAAAAAAATTGTTTTCTAAATCAAGCGATGTCAAATTAGTTAGGTTCCCAATCTGTGGAGGTATTTCTCCAGCTAATTCATTGTTGCCAAAGGATATGGCTTCTAATTTTGTAGAGAGCTGGCCTATAGAAAAGGCCAACCGTCCTCTGAGATAATTAAAGGACAAGTATATTTGTTGTAGACTGGAACAGTTAGTAAGAGCAGTGAGAATGGGCAAGCTCATGGTGGTGCCACTAACCAGTTGATTCCCTTCCAAGTTAAGCATCTTCAGCTCCTTCAACATACCCAACTCCATGGGCACTACTCCGTTGAGCTGGTTTAACGTGAAGTCAATCCGTTGAAGCTTCGTACAATTGAAGATGGAAGAAGGAATGCTGCCACTCAAGTGATTACGCCACAAATAGATTTCCGTCAACCGGGTATTCTTGCTACATAACTCAGCTGGAACGTGACCAGTAATATCGTTTTGAGATATCTCCAGCACTTTAAGATTGGTACAGTTAGACAAGGAAGATGGAATTTGTCCTGTGAGATGGTTATTGACCAAAAATATAAATCTCAGCCGCCTTAGCATACCCAATTCGGAAGGAACTCTCCCATGAAGATTGTTGCTATCCAAATTGATCATGTCCAAAGAAGATATGTTTCCGAAGCAGGCAGGGATTGTACCCGTCAAATTGTTAGCGCCTAAGATAATGGCTTGTAACTTGGGGAGAACACATAGTTCTGAGGGAATGTTTCCTACGAGATTGTTCCAGGCCATTGAAATATTCCATAAACTGCGGCACCCACCAATACTAGGAGGGATAGAACCTTGGAGATGATTACGCTCCAAGATAAGGATCTTTAACCGGAACAGACTTCCCAAGCTATACGGAATATTACCATGAAAACTGTTATTGCTAAGGACGAGTATTCGAAGAAACGAGAGATTGCCGAGAAGAGGAGAGATTGTACCTTCTAATTCCATGCTTGAAACATTGAGTGAAACCACTCTGTGTCTGAACCGACTGCATATGATACCTGTCCACTGGCAGAACGAAACATTTGATCTCCAATCAGTGGATAATGCCGGGGATTGATCATATGTATAAGTAATTGCAGACTTAAATCCAAGTAGGGCCTCTTGATCAGAGGCATTGCTGAGACGAGTATGGTGACGATAAGATAACTGGAGAGTGGAGAACACAGAAGGGATGACAAAGAGAATCAAATGAAAGAAGGATAGAAATGTTCTCATTATCATTATGCAGAAGAAAAGATAAAGAACGTCACGTATCTTGGCCTGGCAAAAGATCATTGAGTATCAGAACCACGGGAGGTGAGAAAACCATATTGGTGGGATATTTTTCATTTACTTATATAAGATAGCGTAGATTTATCTTTACCAAATACTTATTATTAATAAAAATTATATTTCATATATTCTAACGCGTTAAGCTGTGATCATTTTAAAACTAATCTAGGTATTACATGCAGTTTCGGTCATATATTAGATTCTCTGAATACTAAAACGGATTTACTGTGCGAATACTTAATGTATTGCTCATGAAATAATCGAAAGACCAAAACTTTCACTCAACAAATTCAATTTTGACCGACCGTTGAGTCGGTGCAGATGCCTCGTGAAGACTCCTCTATTGACCATGAAATAATTGAGAGACCAAGACTTTCAAAACAGATTGATATGATGAAGACTTCACTAAGTGAGCACTAAGGAGACATAATTTGTTATTGATATGATGCAGACTTGAATGTTGTGGCAGAGTGGTTGTGGATTATTGGATCTCAGCCTACTTGATAGTCGATGTCCAATTGTCGGTAATAGCTTTAAGGTAGCATTAAATTGATTGTCACCATTTAAGGGGTAAGTTAAACTCTAGACCATTTGTATTTAAAATTGGGCCATTTTTTTTTGTAGGGTTAATTTTTTTTTGCCAAAATTCAGCGGAAAATTGTTTAAATGATAGTTTTTAGTGATTGCAATTGCATAATCCTGATGCTTAAGGGGTAATGGAGGGTGTCAAATCCATTTCTACAATAAAAATGGCATTTTCAACACTGAAAATCTCATTTTCAACAACAAATCATGTTGCCAGATTTCGACTAAAAGAAAAGTGCAAATGGTCTAGAGTTTACCCAACTCCCCATCTAAATAACTTTTACCAAAACTTTTAACCAAAAAATTCAATTCTGACTTATTGTTCATGCATAAATAATTGAGACACCAAAACTTTCACCCAACAAATTCAATTCTTAGCCTTCCAACATGGATTGAAAAGTGGCATGTACCCCATTTTTGCTGACGTAATTAAGCCCTAAGCTGCCTCTTGGGCACATGTAAATTTCAATGCCCTGTAGCTGCTACAACGAAGTACTGAGCATATATCAAATCAAATTCAAATTCTTAATTATATGTAATATTTTCATTGGATGTCAGTTTTCGATGGTTGTCAAGTACTTTTGGTAAACTTTGTTAGAGGACCTCGGATTGGCTATGGTTGCACCCAGTTTCGGGCTAGAACCTTCATCATTACAATTGAGAGTGCTTCATCATTACACTTGAGAGCGCTCAAAGCCTGCTCAAAGCGCTTGGATTCAATTTGAAGGGCAAGTCTCATTTTACTTTGAAGGGTAGTGAGAAATTGACTTTTCATTTGAAAATGTAAGTGTACAACAAAATTTTATTATTTATTAAAAACTGTGTATAGAAAAAAAATTACAATAAGAAGAAATCCCAAGTGATTCAAGATTTACATGGAATTAGTGAGGTATACCATGTACATATGATTTATCACTTCCTTTTTATAAGGGATTACTCAAGAGTTAGTATAGAGGAGGAGAGACTACAATAAAGGTCGAGAATGAAGAACATGCAACTGTGATGGAAGATGAGATTGGGAAAAAGCCCATCTAGAAAGAGATTGGTGCACTTGTTTTGTTAATGTGAACATAGTGATAACCATTAGGGGTATGGTTTTTTGTATTGCATTGTTCTTTGGCCTATTTATTTTGTGATGGGAAATGTTTGTTTCCTATCATGCTAAAGTTATTAGAAAATTTATGAAATTATCAACATTAATCAATTTTACATTGATTTATAACTTTCACCAGTAGTATGTATTCTCATATACATTTCGTCAAACACTTTATAGACATTCCATAACACATCATAATGGCGAGATAATATTGGCACCTTTATTATGACTAACAAAGAGTAAACACTATAATAACTATGGTTGTGATAGCAGCTACCAAGATACAATCAACAAGAACTTGGAAGTGATTCCAACTCGAATTATCAAGATCTGATGAAGACCCTCAATGGATCCTCCCCCTTTGTCTAGCTAGGGTGGTTTCGTCACACAACTGAAACTAGACCAGAATGGATGGATGGGGTTTTCCAACCCCAAACAAACACTCTAGGCTAACCCCTAGACGGTCTCAAGAACAAATCTCCAAATATTCAAGCATGTCTTTTCCATTTGCCTTTGCCTCCTTTAATCCTTGAAAAGTCTCCAATACCATGGATAAATACCACGGGCCAATGAAAACCATGTTCTATTATCTCCTTTTCCCCATACCATAGAAAAATACTATAGAACACTAGAAACCATGCATTGGGTAATTCTTGCTTCCCCTTAGCCAATAATAATAATTTTTTGAGCTTTAATAATATTACTTGCTAATTTTCCCAATTAAATTATTTTCTCCTTGTTTTCCACCATTAATAGATTTTGTAAATTCTTCCTAGGTGACCTCGGTCTATTTTCCTTAGGCCAAAATTGGAGACTTGACTGTCCTCTCCTCCCAAATATGCTTGTCCTCAAGTAATGAAGAAACCATAGGGAAATACCATGGTATCATCAATCTTCCACCATCAACTATGTACTTAATTGTGGAAACTAAGTACAAATGATACCAAGATCCCAAATGATCCTCAAAACTACAAGGTTTCAAATACATCCTCTCATGCGATGCATAAGAGTCACATGGAAGCTCATAGTACACCCCACAAGAAAATCATAAGTCCACCCAAAATAATGTCTCCTATGAAGAGAGGCATGCTTCATCAATCCAATGGACCAACCATTTCTCCAAGTGAGAAAGATAGCATGGTCCCACTGCTTGCGCACCTTTCTAGTGCACATCACCATCAAGAGGAAATCTACATGCCTTGGGATTCCAGGGTCCCAATGCTTGCGCACCCTATCAATGAGTAGTGCTAATACAAGAAAAAATTCCAGGTGTGGGATGCAAAATATCCTCCAATATGAATCATCAGGAGTGGAATGTCAGGATCCCATAATTGGCACATTACATCAATACATAGGATGGTACAAGACAATACATCATGGGGAGAGATGCCAGGATCCCAAGTTCTACTATGCATTCTCCCATACATCATAATCACAAAGATAGATACATCATCATGAAACATAGTGAAATGATACAAAGATATGCCACTCCCAATGTGACCAAAATGATCATCCATCAAAGAGCACTCAAGAAGCTTGCACCTCCAAGCAAGAAAAACATCAAGTGTCAAAATCACACAATCATGAAGATACCGATCAAACCTAATCCAATAACATAGGTGAGGATCCCATGTCCCATAATGCCGCAAGGAAGATGTATCAATATGTCTCACCATGTGTTCTCTTATCCAAGCAATGGGTGAAGAACCTCCATCAATCAAAGAAGGAGCCTCTAAGTGGCTCAAGGAAGTGCATCCCTAAGTAGGAGTGATACAAATTAATGGGTGTAAATGCTGCTCAAAAGGAATTAATGCACATAACATAGGATCATCATGAAGGGTAGTAGTCTCATACTCCTCATGCAACACCAAGAAAAAAAAACCCTTCACCCAAACTTCGCTAGGATGAAGATTGAAAGAAGTAGCAGTGTAGGATGAAGTGTGATGGACCAACTCATCCTCTAAGTCAAGAAATGTGAAACTTCTCCCCAAGTTCGGTTCCATGGGTGTAGGATCACGTGCCTCTTCCAAAAGTGTGAAACTTGCACTAAGAGACAACTCATGTTCTTCTTCATCCATGAAAAGTGTTTGGCATTTAACTTGCTCATCATTCAACTATTCAAACACCTGCAAATCATCTTGAATCTCATGGTCCACCATACCATGAGGAATCTTTATGTTATCATCCATACAAAAATAAAAAACATAGGTAGGAGACCATGAACTTTGAAGCTCCTCAATAAGTTGCTCATTTTGGACCTTATATTCTTGAAGTACTTCTTGAGCATCCTTCAGACAATCTTGGGTGGAATTCAATTCATGTTTGAGCTTGCAAATTTCCTCATTATCTCTTATGTAGGCTTCATGTAATATTTGAACAAGATCAATCAAATGACTTCTATCAGAAAGAAAACACATGAGATTACCTTTAGTTTTTGATGTTTCCTTCTGGATCTTCTCTATGACTCCATTGGAAGTTTGTGCCTCCATGGAATCATCTCTCCAAGCCAATTGGGACATAAGTGTGCTAGTAACTTGGAGAATTTCTAGAGCCTCTTGAATCATCTCGTCATTCATCTTGAGTGACCCTTTAAAATGGGAAAGCTCATGAAAATAGGCCTTCTCTTCCTCCAACATAGGATCAGCCTCATGAAGCGCATGTGGTGATGGTGAGATTGATCCTAGGACCTCTTCTTCATCTTCTTCAGACTCCTGGGAACTTGTACTTGCATTAGTCTCATCGAGTGGAATCTCTATCTCACCAACATAGAGGAATGGACATTCAACAGTAGATGTCTCTCCTTGGCACCCATCAGTAGGTACCTCTCCGTTATAACATCCATCAGTAGATGCTATTTGATCCATGTTCTACGTGAGAGATGCCTCTAGGTGATTCTCAGTAAAACAATTGATGGATTCATAATGTTGATAACCATCGTCAATAAGGATTGTGATCTTATCCTTCCCAGCACTAGCGGTGGCCTCCTCATTTCACTCCTCCAAACATATATGATTTTCTCTCCAAGGTCTCTTGCAAGAAGGGCATAGACCTTTCCTCACTAACTCCACATCTTCATTCTTGGGCTTATACCCAAACAAAGCATTCACAGAAAAATTGAAAGGAACTTCTGAGGTTGACTTCATAATAACACTATATGCTTGATACTATTGGAGCAAGGTCTTGCATGTTTCCCTCCACCAAGATATTTCCTTCAAAGGATCTTTCCTTGGTGGTGTGGTCACTCTGTCTGCATATTCGTTGTACAAGTGGTCTACAAGAGTAACCATCACCATCTCTGAATGTGAATTGGGTAGAGATATTGTAAGAGGGTTCCTCATCCACATAATTGCCATCATACAACTCAAAACCATTTTCCTCTATGGCATAGAAATAATAATCCTCCTCATACTGCTCATACTTTGAATCTGAATAAGACATGGCTCTTACAACTGGAAAGACTTATGAAAAATACTTGTTTTCCAATCTGCTTTAACTCGTTGAGTTTCAAATCTGATTTAATGTGATTGAGATATGGGCTTGGCTGTGATAATTTGACAAAAATTCTAGCCCATACACTAAAAGATTGACACTAAGTATAATTATTTCCACAGAGAATGCAAAGGATTTCTGATATTAAATAATTTTTTGACCTATATTACAATAGCCAATCTTGAAAAGATTGCACTGTAAGGTGACCTTCGATCTGACTGCCTGGGAACTCCTATAGTTTTCAACAATGAATATGCTATCCAACGCAAGAAGGAGAGTTTTCCCAACACGTTGTATGTCCAACATATGATACCCACAACTTTGTGAGAAATATCTAGACTCCTCTTCTTTCTATTGTAGCAAAGACCTCTTTAGTCTCGTATACACAAGTAGTGACACTAGTAAAATAGCCATGACGCCATAAAATTCATGTACAGTGCTGAAATAAACCATGACACACTGGTATTTATGAACAACAATAAGTATGGAAATGTTTTTAAACTTCCTTGTAGCAACAAAGATGAGAACATGGCTAACGAGTTTGTACAGCAGTGACAAAAATGGATTTTTACTATAATTACTTCTTGTTTTCTCTTGTTTGAACTGTGGTGCATCCTCTCTAATAAAATTTAGAAGTGGTTGGAATAACTCCTGTAGGTGAACACTATAGGTTTTTTCCAATGTAGTCTTAAAGAGTCTAGAACTTCCTTTATTAAAATAGAACGATTATGTATATTAGATATACCAAGTGGTTGGCCCCAAAGGTAAACACACTACCGAAGATAATTGCAGATCTCAACGAGACTTCCTATAGATGTATGAATATGCAATGTAACTTATTTCCATCTTATGAGCAAAAAATATTCTCTACATATTCAGTGGCATATGTTAGCCATATGTATCCTTAAGTGACAGACAGTGTAATCCCCAACATCCACTATTATTCACAGTCACGTCAATACTAATGAAATAAGAGTGTTTACTTGGAAATGAAGGGACCAACAAATGATATATATGTTATTGGATATGATAGAGCCCCCCTTGAGAATATTTCTCTAAACATAACACTCTTCAATTGTAGTATGCAGTAGAAGTCATCTCCAATGGTGGCCCACAATTTGGATGATATTGAGACTTCTGCATGCTACCTTTCTAAGTGAGGAATCGGTCCTACTCCAAGACTCAAGCACGGGGGCTTCACTTGTTGACCAATATCCTATCAAGTTAGTTCATATTGTGGGTTTTTAAATTATAAAAAATCGAACCAATATATTGCAAGTATTGGGGGGATGAGGGGTTTAAGGTGGGGGTGGGTAGGGTGGTTTATAAGGACTGAGGTATAAAAATGGGTAGGGAGGAGGTTTTAAGTGTTGGGAGGGGGTTTCAAAAAAACGTTTTTGGGTCAATATCTCTCAAAATTAAGGCTATTCTTTAATATCTCATGATCGCACGTGCTATGTGAGATGTTCACTAAGTGAAGTCCCTGTGGAATCAAGTCTCATGAATTCACAGAAATGAGAGGTATTGGGATCTTGCTTCCACTCTCACGCAACCTTGTCAAATGGATATGTTTCCTGCCAAGATGGTTGCATGACCCTTCCACTAAATTGACGATTGTGTAAGAAAACAAAAAAAATCGAGTCTTCTCACGTAGTTTGTGATCTGTAGCACGAGAAGGATCAAGCCTTGACAATATTCACAAACGTGGTGTCCCTCCATGACTGCTCCCACACCCGCGCGACCTCTCCTCATTCTTCATGGGAATGTTGATTGAGGGATCGATCTCTCTCCATTGATGCGACCCTTCACAAGAGAAAGAACCAACCCTTCCTCAAGCTATCTCGAGTCCACGACCTCTCACATTGCACATGACCCCTTTCGATTAACACAATGCTCCATGAGTCACAAATAAGAGGAATCGACTCCTTTATAGACACAATTTACAGTAGTGTAAACATATTTTTATTTGTGGAGGGAGAAATACCTCTTCCCTCTAATCCATGGCCCAATAGAGCGAGGAAATGCGGCCTCTGCTATCAACCTACTACCTTTGTTTTGGACATGTTCCAAATTGAAGAATCGTTCGGCTGCAATTTCCATGATCCAATTTATTTTGACCCTGAGATAAACTCGGTCCTATGGATAAATATAGCCTCACTCTATAAAATTCAACTCCTACAATGAAATCGCCAATGTTGTCTCAACCCTCAAACAACAAAACCCAGTCGATAGGGGTCCCACTCTGTCGACACTCGACTCGCCCCAATCTTCTTGAGCATTGGCCTAGATAGTTTTACCATGTCCAGCAACACCTGCAGAGCGGATGAGGTCTCACCTAATATGTTCGAGGAAGGGCTGACGGAACCAAGTTTTCGCAGTATAGAAGGGGGTTGGCGCATAGACAGTTCATCAGTTCAATAACCATATCAAATCAAATTATTCAGCAAAGCCATTCATTATAGCACACCATTCATTCATAATTGGAACAAATCTAGATTGGAAAATATAAAGATATTCATAAACATCAAGGCATCGCATCATAGATCCATATTTCATATTTCTTTAGCATTCATCATCATATTTGCAGGAACAAAAAGATTGGAAAAGGAAACCACAATTTATATCATCATCCATCTCATCATATTACTTATGCACAATCACCCACAGATCAAAATAGATCCTCATTCAGATAGATAACAACTTGTTCTCAAGAGTGTTCAAGTGCTCTCCTGATGATATCAATTCATAATTCAAGCATATCAAGCATACAAAAACTGTATTCCCTGGAAAACCATATCTCAATTCAAAATTGTTCTTTCTATATATAGGCTTGCGCCTTTACATTCATGTTCCACTTCTAACTAAATCCTAACTAATTTAACTAACTAATGACCAATATCCATAAAAATGGTCAACAAGTACAAAAAGTGAACACAGAATAATAAAAAATAGTCTATCTTCCACCTATCGCACTATCTTCGTCCTGCACAGTGTCCTCGATGATTGTGTAGCATCTGCAATGCTGCGCAATGTACCCCAACTCCTTTCCAATAGGCCCCCAACACAGTCTTGTGGCTCGTCCTTAAGCCACGTCAGGTGGACCTGGTGTACTTAGGAACTTTGTGAAGCCTACATGCCACGTTGAGAGCCATTCTAGCTCTGACAACTTGGTTGGTCCTTGCATTCAGGTTCAGCCCGGACTACCTGAAGTCGATCCCATTCCCTAATCCTGCAGACTTAGTCAAGTAGGGAAAGAACTCTATCCCCTTCCAGATTTCGCATGGGTTTCTTGGTCTACACCCTAGACCGACTGGGAGGAAAATAGCTAAGGATGACCTTTTCCATGATGCTTTGCTGCAACGGAACAATTTGTTGCCTCAACCCTCAACCGACAAAACCCAGTCAATAGGGTCCCACTATGTCGACACTCGACTCACCGTGATCTCCCTGAGCATCGGCCCAGATAGGTTTCACCCTGTCCAGCAACACCCGCAGAGTGGACGAGGTCTCACCCGAGATGTTCAAGGGAGGGCTGACAAAACCAAGTTTCCGCAGTATAGAGGAGGATTGGGACATCGATAGTTCATCATATCAACAACCAGATCAAATTAACTTCTGTAGTAGAGACATTCATTATAGTGCATCATTCATTCATAACTGTAACAGATCTAGATCGAAAAAAAAACATATTCATAAATAGAAAGACATTGCATCATAGATCCATATTTCATATTTCTTTAGCATTCATCATCAGATTTGCAGGAACAGAAAGACAGGAAAAGGCAACCAAAATTTAGATCAACATCCATCTCATCATATTACTTTTGTGCAATCACCCATGGATCGAAATAGATCCTCATTCAGACAGATAACAACTTGTTCTCAAGAGTGTTCAAGTGCTCTCCTGATGATATCAATTCATAATCCAAGCATATAAAGCATACAAAAACTGTATTCCCCGGAAAACCATATCTCAATTCACAATTCTTCTTTCTATATATGGGTTTGCTCCTTTACATCCATGGTCCACTTCTAACTAACTCCTAACTGATTTAACCAACTAATGACCAATATTCATAAAAAATGGTCAATAAGTACAAAAAGTTAACACAGAATAATAAAAAATAGTCTATCTTCCTCCTATCGCGCTATCTTTGTCTTACGTTGCGTCTTTGATGCTTGCACAACATCCATGATTTTGCGCAACGTACCCCAACCCCTTGCCAACAGCCAATGAGTCGCCAAACCTTAATTTGAAATTAAATGTAGACATGAAATGGAAACCCTCAATAGATTCCAACTCAGGCCGGTAAGAAAACCAATAGATTCCCACTCAAGTTGGCAGGAAAACCATTTCTAATACCATTGTAATATCTTGGATCCCAAATGGTCACAAAATCTATGAAATTATCAACATTAATCAATTTTACATTGATTTATAACTTTCACAAGCATTTTGTATTCTCATATACATTTTGTCAAACAATTTAGAGACATTCCATAACACATCACAATGGCGAGATAATGTTGGCACCTTTATTATGACTAACAAAGAGTAAACAATACAATAACTATGGATGTGATAGTAGGTACCAAGATACATTAAACAAGAACCTGGAAGTGATGCCAACTCGAATTATGAATATCTGATGAAGACCCTGAATGGATCCTCCCCTTTGTCCAGCTAGGGTGGATTCGTCATACCACCGAAACTAGACCAAAAATGGATGGATGGGGTTTTCCAACCCCAAATAAAAACTCTAGGCTAACCCCTAGATGGTCTCAAGAACAAATCTCCAAATATTCAAGCATGTCTTTTCCATTTGCCTCTACCTCGTTTTATCCTTGAAAAGTCTCCAATACCATGGATAAATACCATGGGCCAATGAAAACCATGTTCTATTATCTCCTTTTTCCCATACCATAGAAAAATACTATAGAACACCATAAACCACGCACTGGGTAATTATTGCTTCCCCTTAGCCAATAATTATAATTTTTTGAGCATTAATAATATTACTGGCTAATTTCCTCCATTAAATTATTTTCTCCTTATTTGTCACCATTAATAAATTTTCTAAATTCTTCCTAGGTGAACTTGGTCTATTTTCCTTAGGCCAAAATCGGGGACATGACATTAGAGTAGTTGAGAACTTATCGCAACCTTATTTGAATGCATAATATTAAATTGGGGGTGAAAGTAGCCTTATGGGGTACTAAAGCTTATTTGTGTCTAGAATTGTTTTGAGAATAGATCCACTACTAGAAGTGCTATGTTACAATGCCAAAAGAGATCAAGCATCAGATCCCTAACATTAATAACAAAAACTAAAAAGATGATCTTTGTTTAGTGCCAACGTATCAACCTAAAACCAATGTACTTCTAACATTGTACATCCCTTGAATATTTAAAATTGTTGATCCTTGTTGTGACCACTTGATCATTACCATAACCAATGGTTTAAAGAAACAACATAAAAGTAAAAAAATAGAAGAATAACTTTTCCATGACATTTTACCTAACATGTTTTGAAATGAACTTTTCTACATGCTATTAAAATCATTGTATTATTATCTTTCCAACTAAAAACATAAGTCTTTTTGGATCCACATTTCCATTAATGGCCAAAAAAAGTTACAAACACTATCACAAATATAATTGATATGTTTGTCCATGTGGACCCACTTCCTGAGTAACTAGCCATTCAATTTCAAAATCCACCTCATCCCTCAGCATCGTCTTCACCATAATAAACCTACGTATTAGAACACTTGAAATTTTATCCTTCAAACTTTAGTCTTGAGTCTACTAACATCTTGATGTCAAATGAGAGGGATTGATAGGGATTGTCATTTCTCTTTTCAAAACTCAGTGCATATAATTATTATTCAATCACATTGAAAAAGTATCCTTCAAACTTCAATGTGGAACTTACTAGTATTTGGATCTCACACGAGAAAAAATTTGAGAGGGATTCCACGGTTATCTTTTCAAATTTTCATCTTATATTTATGTCAAAAGGTTAGACAAAAAACAAGGACTATTATATACTATAATCTCTTTGTGAACCTTACAGATTAAAAAATGTCATTTTGACAAAAAAACATATTTACAATCTCTTCTCTTAAATTCTGGGTTGATAGGTTTGAGGAGTGGTATCCAAGGTAATGGTAGACTCCATTTGATATGTCTACATTACAAACCTTTATCAAGATTCATCATGAATATAATGAGTCCATTTGAGTAACGGATAAAGAATTATTAATATACCTTTAACATCACATTTCAAGAGAAAACTAGGAAATTGATAATGTTGACTATATAACTAAGACCAAACCCAAATCTAAAAATATTAAGCTAGATAATAAGGAAGTCTAAGTTGTGATTAAAACAAACACCCTAAATTGCTACAATGATTCTCAACTTAGAATAGAATAAAAATCTAATTTAAATTAATTAATATCAAATATTTGTCTTAATGAATAAATTGTAAATTAATTAAAACCTATTTTTTATAAACTATAGAACAGAATGTAATATCTAATTCTAACCTAGAAATACTATAAAATTTTAACCTAGCAAATATTTAATGTAAAAAAGTAACTTAAATGATCATATTTCATTTACTCTAGTATAACCTAAAAGCATCATTCTAATAAAAAATACAACTTTAAAATTAATCTACAACTTAATCTTTTATTGCTATCTAATCTTTTTATAGTAAAATTCAACATAGATTTCATTAAAGAACATTGCAATAATTGAAGAGAGGCGTAGTTTTGAACAATGTAATTCATGTCAATTATGGTAAAAAGGTGTTTTTGTTTTAGCAATTCATCAATTTGATTATGTTCATATTCAAAGGTAATATTTTTTTTTAATTATATTTTTTGTCTATTATAATTTATAGTTTATGGTCAATTTAGAATGTACACAAACTTATTGGATATTGGAAATGAAAAGAAAATCATTTCGAAGCAATAAGTGTTTACCCCAAAGGAATAGTCTAGTGCACCATGAAAGACAGGTTATCTTACTTGTGTAATAAAGAACTCTCCTCCCCGTATGTATTGTTTTTAGTTCCTATAGTTCCTATAATGTAATGAAATTGATTTAGAAGGACCATAGTGCCTACAATGGTTCATTCTATCTATTCATGAACTATTCATGAACAAATCTATCTATCCATGACATATGCAAGAGTAGGTAGGGAGGGAGCACAAAGAAAGAACCAAAGTCAATACAAATTGAAATGGTTTACATCCAATGCATACATTGCATGTTGTTATCCATGTGGCCTCCCTAATGTAGGGGTTATCCTCATAAAAGTAAATACCTTCTATACCCTTAATTATATAAATCCTAGAATGGAGGATTGATTATGTTTGATGGCATCTCTTTTGGTTAAGTGTGATTGCTCCTACCTAAAAGAAAAACCCCAAAGTGTAATACCTAATGCTTTCAGGAAACAACTTTTTTTATCAACCCTAAATTCAACAATTATTTTTAGAATTGAAGCATGTCCTCCCCACATGCTCAATTTTAAGTGATCAAACAAAAGCCCCAATTTTAGGTGGATTATGGATAGTCTCTCCAATGTATATCAAATTTATCACCCAATTTGAAGTGAACAAACAAAACCCCAATTTTAGGTGGATTACGAATAGTCCCTCCAATCTATATCGAGTTTATCAGCCCTATCGAAAAGGTTAAGTATGTAATAGTTTACTATAAGGAAGAACTTAAAATTCCCCAACAAATATCATTAGAAGTTGGGTGTCTTGTGTCTACCATAGTCAACAAGGAAGACAAATCATAGACACATGTTTGGGAGGCTTGCAATAGAGAGGATGTTAAAATCATGTTCTTTTCTAGCTCACTACACTCTGAGTCCCTCATTCATGAACCCTCGTCAAGGGATTCTCTTGTTTAGATATATTGGTAGACAATTTTTTCTTCTTGTTTCCATTATTAGAAGGTTGACAAGAAAACAAAGGGGTTGAAGTCTACAACATTTACAGTTTCGGTTGTTAAATATTTTATCCTTTCAACCTTTGGATTTAATTAAGGAAATTGGAATAATTCAAACACTTGTATTTAAATAATTTTCTTTCTTTCAACCTAATGTTTACAATTCACGACAGATAAAGAGCATTGACAGATTTGGAACTCAAATGCTAGGCTCTTTCTGCTTGCTCCTCTTCCCAAACAAAGTTGTGGTCCCGACTTATGAAAATATACATTATTTTCGTACGATTTTATTTACAAACTGGCTTTTTTAAGGTTACATCTATTGAGTATTTGAGACTTAGTCTGGATGACATGTGGTCACATAATACATTACAAATTCCAAACAACATTTTGGATGGAGAAATTTTAAACCCTTATATTTATAGCACAGAAGGCACTCCAACAAGCAACACATTTAAATTTTCTCCACATATAAAATGTTACACAAGTGAAAAATGTTGTACATACCTATAAATTCATGACAAACAAGTCAATAGCTTAGCTTTGCAAAATCTTCTGGAGGAAATAGAAATTAAGGAGCCAATGAAGCATGTAATTGGAGAGTCCCGACCTCTGACGATCCTATACTCATAAACCCATGATAATGTTTTTTTCTCCCACAAACTTCGCCAATCTCTTTAAGTTTGGGGAAGCTCTATCTAGCGTACCCAACGTTCTACATTTTTTTCTCTTTCTCCTACATGTGACGAAGGTGGCACCTTAGAGTTTTCCACCATAGAAGACAATGAGGAATTAGAGTGTGCAGTCATTTCCTTCTATAGAAAGACGATTGAAATCATCTCCATCTCAATTCCCCAATATCCTAACGCTCCTGAGTTGGTTTACTTTCCTGAGGTAGGCAAATCCATGTTTGTGTATTTCACATGATTACAAAATAAATCATTTTATAATTGCTTCTACATAACATAGATATATTTGTGCAGGTGAGGCCAAACTAGGTATTTTTTTCTTGAGGTTTTCGAATACTTTCATAGATCATTCTTTGTTTTGAGGGCGCTCAAGGCGCAAATAAAAGAGCCATTGGAGGAAGAGGAGGAAGAACAAGAGGACTCAAGTCAAAAGGTGACTTCGAATAAGGAGGGGAGACGTAATAGTTATATGTGTAGGAGAAACCGATTGGTGGTATAATGATGGCAACGAGCCTCTCCAAATCGTAGACATTTCCAATGCAACCAACCCTCATAATTAGCTCACGAACAGGAGTTACGACATAAGAATCCCAAAAAACTATGTAATGATAATCTTCAGGTAGGTATAGGATAAATTCTTTTGTTTCTTTTAGAGTTGACTATATTCATATTATACAATCCTTCTCTCTCTCTAGTCCTCTGTTCTAGTTTCCTTTGTCTCTGTTTCTTAACCCCCTTCCTTTGATGAGATGGGCAGTGTAATGTTCCATTTTTTATAAAAGGGAATAATTGAGGACTAATAGCATTAGGAGAAAAAAGGTACATCAATTCAGTATTATTAAGTCATCAGTGCAGTATTTCTGTATGAGATTGAGGGTGTGAGTCAACAGTACAATAGATCATTAGAGAATATCAGTATTTGGTATAGAACATTAGAGAAACATATAATTTCATTCCAAAGAAGTCCTCTTCAGGAGTACATAGACAAGGCTTTTGGTAGCTTGAGTCCACATTTGCATAATGGAGGATGATTTTTATAGGTTGGCCAGGATCGAGAAATTAGGCAGCAGTATATGAGCATTCCAGTTGAAATAAGAAGGGAATAATGTCATCTTGGTAGGATTATTCCTTGTGATGGTGCTTATGGACAAGGTTATTTTTGGGGATTGGATTGAAGAGAGTTTAACAGTTGGTGTCCTATTGAGTGTGTGATTCTTGGGAAGACATTCCTAGGAAAGGGTATAGTCCCACAAGAGCCTTCAGATATTTGGGATGAAAGATGCACAAGTTTTCATTGGGATCCAGGTGGGAGACCTTATGAGGGAGGGATACAATGTTTACTCATGGAATTACTTAGGATTCCACATGATGCTCCTAGTGTCGATACTACATAGGGTAGCGGTGCATGCATTTTGAACTATACAATTCTCAGATTGATTTGGGACCCTAGTATTATAGTGACTGGCAGTTTAGTGATTGCTCGAGGATTCTTTCAGGAGGTCTCTTGTAATGGTACCTCATTTACATTGTGGTTAGTCACTCTACTTATAGGAGGATTCCATAGGACATTTTGTGATGGTACCATGCAGTGCAGTGATTTGAGAAGAGGGTGCTATAGATATCCTAGGATAATTTGGGACCCTGGGATCATCCCCGGATTTAGTTTGTTCAGTTTGATTGATTGTGGAGTTGCGTTGGCATTGCTTGAGGACAAGCAATCTTTGGCGAGGGAAGCTGTAATGTTATGGTTTTTATAAAAGGGAATAACTAAGGACTAATAACATTAGGAGCATAAAGGTACACCAATTTAGTATTATTAAGTCAATAGTGTAGAAAGAAGGCTATCAGAGTTCATATCCTAAATCATGCAAAGCATGCAGGCCTTGTTTAGTCAATATTAAAGTCAACATCAAATTAGAATTACATGCATGCAAAAGTTAAGCATAAACCCTAAAAGTGACATGCAAACCCTAAAAGAATATGAATATGTATTTAAGAAGGGTTCTGGGACTAAAGGTGATATCTATTATTGTTATTGATTGATTTGGAGCTTTGATCAGCAACACCGTGTGCAGCCGCGACAGTTGGGGTTGAAGACGGTGTCTTCAGCTAGCGAGGGTTCGGCAGTGAGATATGTGCCCTAGTCTCTTCGGGATAAACCATCTAGGTTTATCAATGAAATTCACCATGTTAGGACCTGGAATCACACCCAAGGTTGTGGGAAGGTGGACCCCGAGGTCACAACAAAACCACTTTAGGAAAGGGAGTTGGCTTCTCCAATTCCAGAGAGGGATCTCTCATAGATGTATAACAAGACTAGACATAATGTCACAAGATAAATGTTTAACGTTGGTGGTTGGAAACAAGATGAAGGTATATCGGGCTATGGAGTCAAAATATCAAGAGAAAAGAGCAGTTTGCATGGGAAAACGATTACAAGAGCGAGGTAGTGCTTTGATCACGGTCATTGTATTTGGGTTCTAGAGGTAATAGTAGAAATATGACGGTCCGCTAGTGTGGAGCACCATAGGAATTAATTCCATGCCAGTTTTGGAAGAAATAATTTTGATGGAAATCGAAGACAATGGTAGGAGCATATTAGTATGAATTCCTGACCATTATAGACTGTGTCTATGACATGAAGAACACATAACGTAAAGAAACACTAGAAATAACATGCACATGAGAAAGAAATTCACAGACAACGATTTAGAAACACACAAAAATTCTCGTAATTCATATGACCGACATTCGGCTCTATATATTACTTTAAAGAATCATAGACACGATAGTCTTACAAATTTGAAACCGACCAGCCATTATCCCTCTATGGGAGTACTATTTATAGCGTTTCAGGCCCTCAAGATTAATGTTGAAATAGGATGAGAAGCTAGTTACAAGTCATGATCAAAATCCTAACCAACTCGAAATGTGGTGTCTCTGCCACGATTTACATGTATCAAACAAATATTATGGAGCAAGTACGCATGCTTGGTCTGAACGGCAACGCGATGCTTTCGGTTTTGAGCTCGTTGGCCTTGAAGACAGTGTCTCACGATGTTTTTGGGTGGCTCATTTGATGACTGGGACTGAACCATTCACCTCTTTGTCAATTTTGCAAGATGTCTTTCTCCCTTCCATTTGTGTTCCTTTTATGCTCAAAGGCACCTTTTTGCATAGGCTTAAGGCTGGAACGAAGGTTTTTTTTCCCTTCTATGATCAACCTTCCTTATGACTCCCCCCTCTCCTGGTAACACTGTTATACGAAGGGGTTTGAAGAAGGGACGCATTGCTTCTGGCAGTAACAAGCCTCTGAAGTGGATTATCATTCTTGTACTCTTTATCATTCTTGTACTGCAGGAAGTATGGTAGGATGCGTCTTCGACCTCCTCACCACCTTAGAAAAAGTTGGCAAGTGGAATTCACAAAGGCGGTGATGAAGACTTTGGACCCCCACCACTCCAGTACGAGCATTCTGATTCGGATTTATGAAGGAATGCAACATAATACACAAATAACCATAGAAACAAATATGCAGCAGAAATAACACTTCATTTCATTAATCAAACTGAAACTTGTTTACATACATAATGGAAATAAACTAGCTAGAGTGTTGGTAGCTTATCTATGAGAAGAGATGTGGCGGCTACATGCCTCTGAACTCTTTGTTACAATGAGGCTCGAAGGCCTATATATTATTGAGAAAAAATGGAAACCCTACACATCCAAAAACCTAACCCTAGGAGGTGAAATGTTAGAATGTGGGCCCCGTTGGGTAACTTGGTACATCGATTTCTCGGGGTCGTAACTTTAGCATATACTACCTTCGTTTGACGCACATGATACATTGTTAGAAAGATTTGTTTAAGGACTAAATCCAGAAATGGAAAATATCGAGTCCGAAACAAGCTCATATTCACATGACCATTCGATGCCGAAAAAACGTCGTTTAGGGCCTCAAAACGGCTACGAAAGTTTAGGACCCGAAAAATGCCAAAAATAGTAAATTGTGCTACAATTAAGGAAATTGGAAAAATGAAAAAAAAACAATGGTGGGGGTCTGTTGTAATATCATGGATCACAAAGGGTTACCAATAATACACATTAAAACTGTACAGACATCTCAGAGACAAGAGACAAGAACACAGATGTGGAATAACATATTATATTATAGTGAAAGGGTCCATAGAAAACACAGAACTGAAACAAGTTCTCATCTGGCGCAACAACCTAATATATATGATTTACAAATAGTTACAAATAACTTCCTGTTGGTTCAGTCAACCAACATGACCTTATGTGGCCCACCTAATCTCTAATTAGTTGGCTAATCGACTTAGTCGGCTTACCGAGTAGCTCCTCCAACATCTCCCCCATGAACAAAACTATTCTTCGTCTCGAAGAAACAGGGGAGGTACTAAAAAATTCTTTGCCTGTCTAAAGTAGTTATTTCTTTGTTTGTCTTTTATGGGCTGTGAAGTCGGATAGTTGGTCATTTCTATATATAGACTTCAATAATTGCTTCTGCTGTCACGGCCAGTTGTGTTGAAATTCTGTCCAATTTTGTAGTACTTTCTGGATGTCGATGGTTAATGTTGTAATACTTGATAATGTTGACATATTTTCTTGAATGGAAAGGTCTACTATCCTTTCCATATCGGGACCCATAAACTGGTATTTATCTTCTGCTGTCTCTAGAATCCTTTTCATCTATGTACAGATGGTGTCTAATTTGTCCAAGCTCGGGAGTGTCGGTTGTACCCACTGGTGTGCTTGTCACTCGAGCTTCTGTAGTTTGGCTGTTTCGAGCATGATTTGATATTCGATAGTGCTTCTCAATGCTTCTTTTGTGCTCTTTCTTTTCTCTAGTGCTTGAATTTCTTGTTGAGTCCGTCGGGTTTGCTGGAAAACTTAATGCCTGTAATAAGCAGGCCAGTCTCGTAGTACCCCTTTCGTTATGACAGACTCCTCCATGTGATCTTGAAGCACTTTGTAAGCTTCTGAGAAAGCTGTGTGCTACTGCATCAGTAGTCTAGATGTTTCTTATTTTTGTTCTTCTCTTGTGTTTTGCATCTGTACATGTAGGGCCAACACCATGCTTTCAAACAGCTGATAGGCCTTTTCAATTGGCTTGTCGGTGTCAGCCTCCATTGGTCCTAGTATCACAGATTGTACTAGGTTTTTGCATTTTATTAGGAACGTGACTTGTTCCTTCTCAGTGTCGTCGAGCTCCTTTCGTCTAGTATGGCTTCTTGTTTTTGCTTCGATGGCCAGAGTTTCCAAGAGTTGTCCCAACTCTCCGTCCTTCAACTTTGTTGTGTCGATTGCAGTGATCAACCCAAGTTGGCTAATGTGGACCATTGCTGCTTGTGATTTTTTTGGTGGTCCTTCTTCTTTATGTCTCTCTTCCTCTTATGCCTATGTTGTTCTGCTTGCTGTTGTACTTGTGCATATGTAAGGCTTAGACTTTTCGGTGGTTGATTTTTCGATAGTGGATTGTCTGGTTGCTGGTATGCAATAGTTGGTGGAACTTCTGGTTGGGTATCTGGGATGATTTCTGTAGTTGGGTGTGTATCTGGTGGATTCTGTGTAGAGGGTTTAGATACAGACGTTGGTGATAATGATGGTTTAGTTAAAGGTGGTTCAGGTGCAGATGGTTCAGTTGCAGGTTCTGGGTTGGGGGGTGGTGGTGGTGATGGTAAATGGTCAGGTGTGATTGGTGTGATGGGGATGTGGTCAAGTGTTGGGTCCTCAATTTGTGGAGGCGAACCCTCCAGGATGTTGGAGAACAAGCCGTTGATTTCTTCCATGTTCTCTTCTTCCCCATTTCTTACTGGTTCATTGGCTGGTGGAGGGGATGCGATGTCGGTTGGGGTAAAGGACGAGGTTCAACTTGTGACAAATTGAGCTGTCTTGTCGGGGTTCCTCACAAATGTTGATTTCTAAACTCCCATAGACCTCAACTTCTGGGGTATTTGGCCAGGTTGTGGAGGAACAAGCTGTCTTGATCCACCAGCTTCGAATAGAGGGAACTTGTGGGTGATATTCTATACAGAGGTAAGTAACTCAGGCAGATTTTCAATGTAGGCCTAGAAATCTATGTCTTGGTCGAACCTCTCCTTTAAGGTTTCTGGCATAGAATTTTTGGATATGTCAACCGAGCTTATGGAGGGGAGCTTTGTAATTTCTTCCTATGTGATTTGGGTCGGATATGGGGGTGGAGGTGTAGATACTAAGTTGACAATATTTTCAGTCGTTGAGGTGTTTGTACTTTTTGGCTTTTTCGACCGACCTTGTTGTGCTCCTGCTTCGACAAATTTTTGGAACTGTGTCTCGACTGAAACTTTGTTTTCTATGACGTATTCTATAATGTCGATAGTGGTAGCTAACAATTCCTCTTCATCCTCAGATTCTGAAAGGATCAGCTTGCGCTTCCCCTTCCCTTTTGTCTCAGTTGCTTTCTTCCTTGCTACTGCTATTTCCTTTGCTAGATTTTTTATTTTTTCCTTGGTTATGTTGTACTCATGGTTTTCGGACTCAATATCTCCCAATTCGTCCGCTTCCTCTTGTTGTTGTGCCGGACTGACACATTTCTTAGCTGGAATGGCTACCTATTGTTCTATCTGTGTACCTTCCCTTTGGGCTGTTGGTGGTATGATTATGATTTGAAGTTGGATGGTATCCTCTACTGGTGTTTCCTCCGACATGAAGGTGCTGATGTGTAGTCAGAGTTCATAATATTCCTCCTTTTCTTGGTTTGTTAATGCTTCTTCTATCACTAGTGTTGCTTCCTTGGATTTTGCTGGTATCGACATTTTTATGCGATATTGTCGAGCTAGTTCGTGGAAGATCTCTTTGACTGTTGGATAGTAGTCGAGAGTATTTTATTTTTCCTTTGCGCCCTACATATACCAAACCATAGTATGTTCAAGTTCTAGTTGTATGTGTGTGTATTTTGGAAAACTTCATTGGATGTTTTGGGGCACCCTCCATTTGGTCATCTGAAGTTTTAGCTGTTGGAACCAGTTTAACAATTATTTTTTTCCATTTTCCAGTTCCTTCAGTGTTCTAGTCTGGGCAAATGGTTTGAACCTCCACATATGGAATTTTGTGGGTTCTTGGAATTGCTTGTCCCCAACTAGGCACAAGTAATACATTAATATCCATATTATCATAGACGGGAACCTTATGATCCCTCCCGACTCTTGTCATTTCTTACAGATGCCCTTGAGAATGTCGGTGACATACTAAGCCCATTTGTAAACGTTTCCCATGTTGGCAATCATGTCTACTGCCTCTAGCATATCTATTTTCAGGTCGCTTTGTCGACCTGTGGGTGTCAGCCCTGTTGCTATGATTTTAGCCACAATTTGTGGCATTCGGGCTTGTGTCTAGCTAATCATTAGCCCTTTTGAATTCTTTCCTGATGGTGTTCTAGTTAGTCGCTCTACCAACCCTTCTTTTATGCCGAATCGTACTGGGTTGCCTTGGTCAGATAGACCAGTCAGTTTATATATTACTTCGCCAGAGATATCGATTGGCCTATTGAAGTAGAATCTCCCATTGTGGTATCGGTTTATAATGAATTTTACTGCCATTTCTTTTGTACCTCCAAAAATTTCCATGAATGGTGTGTTCATGTAGTTCATGATAGATCTGTGATTTACCTTCTCTACTACTTGGGTTGGTTTCTTATCGACATAGGCCCATTCCTTGATCACGGCCCATGTTTTCGCCCATGAGGTCCCTTGGACCTTGGCATGCTTTATGTTTCTTAACCTCCTCATTAATGGGGTTTCAATAGATTGTAGTTCCTTTGTCTTTGCTATGGATCTGGTTTGTTTTGGTGCCATTTGGTCGATTCTTTGTTTGACTTTACTTAGGGATTCTCAGTTCTCAGTTTTCTATTTGCTAAATTGTTCTCTTTGTTCAAAATACTGTAAATGATCCTTTTCCGGTCCAGTATTTATAGGTGAGGCGTTTGACGTTTCTATCGATGGGTGTATTAATGGAGGAAATGATGGTCCAACGCTGTCACTTGAGTTTGCGTTAATGGTGATTTTATTTTGGCACTCATAGTCATGAAGGCGTGATGTGACCTTCAAGTTTGTTGGTCGATGTCAATCATGTGAGTGGTCTATGGTGGTATGTTGATGGGTGTGATATCGGCTGTCGAAGCATTGATTTCATGTCATCCTAAGTTATGGGTGTTGGTTTTGTTTTGTTATTTTTAGATTTTTATAGTTTTTGTCTGACCATTATGGTCGTTATATTTTTTTTTTAACTTGTTTTAATTTTTGTACCGCTTTAGTCGAGCACCATTAATAAGTTTTCAAAATACTATGCCTTGTAACATCCTTAGTCGAATTGATCCGTTGGTATGAATCTCTTAAACAATGTAGGGTGCCATCCATTATGTATGTAGCTTTTTGGGTTTTCCTTTTACTCGACTATTGTATAGTAGGGCAAGGTCCCCTACCGATAGGTTTTTGTTTTTGATATTACGATCATGCCATGCCTTCTACTATTGTTTTTAGATTTCTTGGTGTTGTAGAGAAATTAGTCGGTGTTATTATATCTTGCTTAATTGCATTAGTTGGTCCTTCCTTCCCTGTTTGACATCGACATGTAAAATTTCTGCTATAATAGGCGTTTGTTGTCGAAAACGTAGTGGAACAAATGATTCTTGTCCATAGAATAGTTGAAATGGTGTTTGGTCTGTCGAACACTTGTATGCTATTCTGTAAGACCATAGTACTACATGTATCTTCTTGTCCCAGTCATCTTTGTCAGTGTTACATATTTTTGTTAGGGATTTTGTTAATGTTTTGTTGAATGCCTCAATTGCTCCATTCAACTAAGGGTGATAAGCTGTACTACGCGGTGGTCAATTTGGAACTGATCTGTTAGTGCTTTAACGATTTTATTAATAAAGTGTGACCCTTGGTCATTGATTAGGGTTATTGGACATCCAAATCTGGAAATGATATTTTCATAGACAAATTTAGAAGCTATCTCACTGGAACATGTGTCGACTGGTTCTACTTCTGCCCACTTGGTTACATACTCTACTATAGTTATTATGTACCTTGCACCTGTTCTTTTTGCTGGTATGGGGAATGGTCCTATGAAGTCGATGGCCCAAATTTCAAATGTCAAAATTGGGTTTACTGATATCAAGGGAATTTATGTACTAGGTATAGGTTGACCCAATCGTTGACATCTGTCACATTGGATCACAAACGTTTTACAGTATTTGTGAAGTGTGAGCCACCATAACCCTGACTGTTGGATTTTCTTAGCAGTTGTGTATGCTTGAAAATCTCCTCCCGCCGGTCCATAATGTGCTTCATACATAATATTATTTCTTTCACATTCTAGTACACATCTTATGAGGATGTCGTCCAGGCCCATATTATTTAAGAATCCATTTACGAGGCTATATGGTGCAGCTTTCATGGATAATATTTGTTTCTTCTTCGTGCTCATGCGCTCTGGTGCTTGTCCATCTTCTAAGAATTGATCCATTTCCTCTAATTCTGCAGGGATTGCTTCTATTCAAAATAAATGTGCATCCGGTAGGTCATATTCAACTCCTATCGGTTCCTCTCCTGTGTCGATTCATGACAAGTGGTCGGGTCTGACATTTAATTTTTAGGGTCTGACAATGACTTCAAATTCAAATTTTTGGAATAGAAGTAGCCACCGACAAATTCTCCCATTGGGAAAGGGATTATTTACAAGATATTTTAGTGCTTGGTGGTCGGTATAAAAGATAAACAGATTGGCTAGTAGGTAATGTCGATACTTCTGTAGTGCAAAAACCATTCCTAATGCTTCTCTCTCTGTTGTCAAGTAGTTTCTTTTTGCTTTATTTAATTTTCTGCTGCTGTAAACTATAGGATAGCCCATTCCATCATCCCCTGGTTGAGTTAGGATTTCTCCTATTCCTAGGCCTGATGTGTCGATGTGTACATGGAATTTGGTTGACCAGTTTGGAAATCTTAGAATGGGTGCTTTGACTAGATTCCTTTTTAGTGTTTCAAATGATATGTTGCATTCCTCTGTCCAGTCGAACTCCTGATCTTCTCTTAGCAGTTCTTCCAGTGGATAGGTCATATCTGAATAGTATCTTATGAATTTCCTATAATATCCTGTATGACCAAGTATTACCCTGCTTGTTTTGGGTTCACCGATGGTTTTAAGTCGAGGCTAACTTTTATTTTTGCAAAGTTGACCTTGATGACTTCTTTGCAGACAATGTGTCCTAATAGTATCTCTATAGGGGTAAAAAATATGCACTTCTTGATGTTCAGAGATCGTTGTATTTGTCGGCATCGTTCCAACATGAGCCTTAGCCATTTGCAGTGATATTTCAACATAGATTATATTGTCCAATCATCGAAATATACTGCCATTGTTTTGTAAATATATTCTTGAAATGTTTTGACCACAATTCTCGAAAATACTGCAGGTGCATTTTTTAGTCCAAAAGGCATAACCCTGTAAGCAAATGAGCCAAATTCACATACAAATGTTGTCTTTTTCTGATCTTCTTTGGATATTGGTACCTGGTTATAACCTGAGAATCCATCTGTAAATGAGTAGCATTCATGTCCTGCGACCTCATTTAAGATTTCATCTGCATAAGGTGTTGGAAATGGGTCTGTTAATGTAACTTTATTTAGGGCTTTGAAGTCGACACAGATCCTTAGCTTTGTTGCATTGTGTTTCTTTAGTTGAACAACCATTGGAATTTCCCATTCTGATTGGTCAATAGGGTAGATAATTCCTGCTGCAAGCATATTATCAATCTCTTTCTTTACTATCTCTTTGTACTTATGAGCTAATTTATATGGTGTTTTCTTTACAGGTTAGACATCAAGTTTAATGTCGATCTTCATTTCACCCATTTCATGGACTAGACGTTTAAAATCTTTGTAGTCTCTAGCGAAGACATCCTGAAATTCTTTTAGTAAGTTTACTATTTCTATTGTTTGTTCTTCACTCCAGTAGTTTCCAATTTTTTCCATTTTTGGAGGATCATCACTTGAGATGTCGAATTCTTTAGTTTTGACTTTAGCATATAACCATTCTAGTGCTTTGGCTTCATTGATTGGTTGGTTCCCTTCTTTAAACTGTGAAAATGTGGCAGGAAAGTCTACTGCAGTCATTCAGTCAGTGTCTTCAACTGTCTCAACTTTGAGCACTGTGCGAATTGGTTTTGTTGTTTCTGAATGGTATGATTTCCATCGAAATCTTTTCCCTTCTAGATTTTCATTTTCCATTTGTATCCTTGTTGATTGTGGTGTTTTCTTGGTTTGTATGTTCTTGCAGTTTATTGTCAATCGGTCATAGTTTAGGGTTTTGTTCTCGGTCGGTTCTATGAATGCCTTGATTTGTTTTGCAGTTTCGACTAACTTTTCATCCTGTGGTATAAAGCTGAAATATTTGATAAAAATATCTCTTAGTTCATTCCATAGGAATGTTTCACCCTGAGCTTCTTCCATTTTTTACCATTTGTTTGCTAAGTCGGATAGTGTCGATGGAAACAGGTGTGGCCATGTACGTTCATCCTTACACCCAAGTCTTTTCCATTCTTTTTCACATGTTTTTATGTGGTCTTCTAGATCCTGTCCTTGGATGAACGTAGGTATTTGGGCTTGATTGGTTAACTTTTTTCCTTCGAATCTTTCTATAAAGTAGGTCGAATTTGTTGTCCATGTCTACAATCTTGATTGATGGGTATCCCACCACCTAGCAGCTTGTCCTGTGAAAGTTTCCACTAAGCTCTGTAGTTGGCAATGTTCACCAATGTTTCTGGATACTTGTTCTATATGCATGACTGGTGATTCTCTTTCTTTGTACCTTGGGATTTGTGTGATATTCACATTTGTTGGTTTTAGGGTAGGATATTCCCTGGTTTTATTTTCAAATATTTTTGGGATAATGGACACCAAGAAGCACTGTTGAACTAGTTTCTTCTGGAATTTTTGAATGGTCCAGCAACCTCTTGCTTGTGTTTCGTAGTTCTCGACTTCCCAATCATATAATCTTGCATTTGAATTGTATCCTACTGAATCTTGATTTCCTAAATCAAGTTCACCATAGACATTGGGTTCTATGTAGTCTTCATTGTTTTGTATCTGATATAATTGTTGAATGTCGACTTCTTCATCAATAGGTTCTATCCATGGTTCTCCTTGGGATGGATGGATAGGTACTATGACCTTTTGTCCATTCCCTTTTAGTTTTATCCTTTCCTTGTCTAAGGATATTGATGCTTTCATTTTTCTTCCCCAAGGTCGACCTACTAAAGCTGGGAAAGAACTGGATCCCTCCTTAGGTTGGTCAATAATTTCAAAGTCGACTTTGGTCGATATTCCTTTTATGGTCATGTCGACATTTCTCCAAAATCCAGTAGGTTCAATTAGACCTTGGTCGGCTAATTTCATGTATGTTCCTAACTCGTATAGTTGAGTTCTACCCAACTGTTCCCAAGTGTCACGAGTCATAATGTTTACTTGTGACCTGAAGTCAAGCACAACTTGCCGGAGATGGTATCCTTCAATTTCTAGGTCGACAAGTGGGTCGGCATCACTTTTGTCCTTCTGGTTTAGACTGCAGATATTTTTTGTTTGTTTTTCTGTATTATTGTTGTGTTTTATTTTATATAAAAAGTCAGTGAATTGAGACACCATTTTATCATTTTGTACTAAACCTATTAATTCTTCAACTCTGCTTTGTCGATTATCATCATCTTCTTCTTGTCGAGCAAATTCTTTAAATATATTCGTTGCTTCTTTATACAGTTGTTTTTGTTTAGCTGGGTTAGGATAATCATTCTTTTCTTTTATTTTGCTTATCCATGGATTATCACTCCCAATTTTTGCCCCTTGTCGGGTTACTATATGCAGGTTATTTGTATTGATTCTATCATGTTTTTGAACGCACGACAAGACATTAAAATTTTTATTTTTATTTATTTTATCAAGCATAGTAGGGAAATCCTCTAATGAGTGATCCCCTACTCCACAGCTAGTACAAAATTTTAAATCAGTTCTGTCCTTGTATGGACAGTTTGCATATCAGTGACCTTCTTTGTAGCATGTGAAACATTGGATGGGCCGACGTGGTCGGTTGTCGCGATTCCCAGAGAATCGACCTCGACCTCCATATCCTCCATGTTGGTTGTCGAACCAGCGCTCATATCGATGAAATTCATACCTTTGATTATTCTGTTCATTTTGAGAATTGTTTCATTGATCATTGTTTTGCGCGACTGTGTTTGTCTGGTAGACTTCCTAGTAGTTTTGTCGATTTTTTAAGTTTAGGTGGCAGTCGGCCATGGTGTGAATTTTCACTTCACAGATAGCACACCAAGATGCTTTACCTTTTTTCATATTATACAGGAAATATTTTGTTGTGTGTTCTCCATGTTCTTGGCAGATGTCACAGAAGCACTTTTTCTGCACAAATCAAACATCCTGTCGACTGATGTCTTGTCGACAGTTATCTTTTGAATGTATGGCTGTTGAGCATTTCATGCACCAGACATCCTAACTCTTAAGGTTTATCCCTTTTAATGACTTCTGCATGATTTCAAGCTGTTCTTCTAGTTTAGTATCCTTGGGATATGCTGGGAAGTCTTCATCCATCTCCACTTGTAGGGCTCTAGTAAGCGCATCTTCGTATGTTTTGAATGTCTCCAGGCTTATGTGCCACCAAATTTTTAGTGATAGACCTGCAAGGAACCAATGAATTAATAGTTTCTCATCAATTATATAATCCAATTAGCTGAGGGAGTCTTTCCAGTGTTTGTCGTAGTCGCGGACAGATTCTGTTGGCTTTTGTGATGTTGTTTTCAATTTTTTTAGCTTCGAGAGGTTTTGCATCTGGAGTTTTAAAGAACGACAAAAATTGTTCTTTAATTTATACTTTGGATGCTTAAGGGGTTATTTCAGTAAAGGTCATGTACCATGTTAGTGATCTTTTCCTCAATGCACCCATGAACTGCGCCATCTGTCTATCTTCATGTGTGACTTGATTTTCCTCCCATGTCGACTCACAGACGAACCAATGTAATCTAGGATCTTCATCGCCCTCATATAGAGGGATATGCATTGATCCGTGACCCATGTCATATTCGCTGTCGCTATCTTCTTCAGGAGGTGGCGGTGGTGGGGGTAGTGGGATGTTTTTCTTATTTCTTTGTGCAGAACTATTGTCGACGGAACTCTCGTTCCCTTCGGTTTTTTTGTTTGTCATTTCTTCTTCGACAAGCAGTCGATTGGGGTCGACTTCTCCTGTCGATGTCCAAATACAATTATTTGTCTGTAGGTATGACTTTTCTATATTCTCTAAAGCTGTATTTGGCAGGGGGGTGCTCCTTCATGTGTTGGGTAAAGTAAGTGGATACTTCGATTGGAAGGGTACACCTGAAGCGTGACCTAATTTCCTTCCTCTGGTCGATGGTTCACTAAATGATTATCATCATTTATTTCGTCATCTAGTCAGCTCCATATACCAACCTCACCAGCTCTTAGTATTAAATCTTCTTCGACAATGGCTTGCATCCTGGTACTTGGATTTGTTGGAGATAGAGGTCTTACCTCTTGGGGAACTTATATTTGGAGAGCTTCTCACTTCTCTATCCATAAGTCTTCTTCCATGGGTGATGACTCTTCATCCACGCCTTCTTCCTATCGGTCATGACCCGACTCTGGGGGATTTCTCTCTTGGTCTGTCACCCTAGTACTCATTCCTCTTTGCAGTGCTATAGCTCTTTCTCTTCTTTCTTCCTTTCTTTTCAACCTCTTCTCTCTCTATTTTCTATAAATCCACCATACCTTTATGTGTCACTGTCTGTTCGATTTCCTTTTTAGGTTGAATTTTCATCGTTGGTGGTGGTATCTCTTTTTAATCGACTAGAATCCTATTCACTTTACCTCGACATATGACCAACTACCCCCCCATGGCCTACCCGACGCTTTAAAAATCTCGGATAGTTCTGTTTACTTTATTAGGAAATATTCCCACTCCCTTTCAGCAATGAATTTCTCCCACTTCCTTTGTTTCTCTGCTCAATTAGAATTTTGTGGCGGTTCACGTAGTGATGGATGAGGTTCGATGATATGACCCACTCCTTTTTCTATCAGGAATTTGAACAGCAAGGTTAGTAAGGAGCATGGGAATTGTGTGGTAAGGTCTGTATAGATTTTTTCTGAATGGTTTCTACCGAAGTTCTTTCTTCTATAGCTTGCTCCTCACAGAATTCGTCGGTGATCTTTTCAAATCACTCCAATAGGTTTGTTCTTCCCCCTCGAATCAGTTTCTCTAGCAGCTGTTGGTCCTTATTCGCTTCCGACTTTTTTATCCAGAAGTTTCTTCAACAGCTGGGGCATCGATTCTACAAAATTCTCATGGTTTTCGGTAAAGAATCTTTCCTTCGCCTGAGTAGTCGTTAATCTATTTCTCCGCATGTAATTTTGTAAGTAATTTTCTATCTTACACTCCCACCAGTCCTTAATATCCTATTCTAATATCACCTGCTTATATTCATCTCAGATATATACTACCAACAACGGAACCAATGTTGTAATCTCACGGATCATAGAGGGTTACTAATAATACACATTAAAACCCTATGGACATCTCAGAGACGAGACAAGAACAACGATGTGGAATAATAGATTATATTATAGTGAAAGGGTCCATACAAAGCACAGGACTGAACCAAGTTCTCATCTGGCTCAACAGCCTAATATATATGATTTACAAACAGTTACAAATAACTACCTGTCAGTTCAGTCAACCGACACGACCTTATGTGGCCGACCTAATATCTAATTAGTCGGCCGATCGACTTAGTCGGCTTACTGACTAGCTTCTCCAATAGGGTCCAAGTGGAATAGGTGGGTGGACACCAATATACTCCTAGACCACCCCCCCCCCTTTATGAAGCAATGGTCCCCATTGCATTGAGTTCCTCCATGAGATGAGGAAACTTCTGCTGAACTTGGTCCCTGGTGAGCCACTTTCCCTGGTGAAGGAGTTGGCCTGCTTTGACAACTCGATATAGATGGATCTTCTGCTAGCGGGTGTTCTTGATCTGTGCATCCATAATCTGATCAATTGTGGCTTGTTCCATGCAGTCAAGGTTTAACTCTGTTGGTGTGAGTTGTTCTACCATGTCTGATGTGTTTAGTAGAGGTGGAAAGTAGGGTCGAAGGCGGTCCACATTGAACACTGGGTGCAGAACAAGGAATGGTGGAATACTGAGCTCGAAGGCATTGTCCTTGACAACCTTGGTGATGGTGTATGGCCCATATATAAGCGGGAAAAGCTTGCGGTGGGGTCCAACGAGGCACTCCTTCTGCAAATGTAGCCACACTTTGTCGCCCACCTAGAATTTGTGTTGCACCCGATGCTTATCATGTCGCTACTTGTAATTAGCATTGGATCTATATAATATGTCATGAACCTTTTGGTGAATGTGCTAAATGTGCTCAATGAAGATGTTCACCTTGGAAACTTTACAGTGGATATGAGCTGGATCATCCTGAGTAGCTGCAAATGGCATGGCTATGTCAATGGGGCATAGTGGCTGGAATCCCAGGCCCACCTGAAAACGGCTGTGGTTGGTTGAGCTGTGGAGGGCCTAGTTATAGATGTGTTGTACATAAGGGAGGATCTCATCCCATGTGTGTGGATTCTTTGAGTTGTACATGCGCAAAATGTGTATGATCATCCTCTTGATGACCTTTGTCTGGCCATCAGTCTGGGTATGGAAAGATGTGGACTTTGTGAACTTGGTGTCTAGCATTGACCATAGGCTAGACCAGAATGTACTAAGGAACCTATTGTCTCAGTCTAATATTATAGACTGTGGGATCCCAAAGTGTACCCAGACTCGTTCAAAGACAAGTTTAGCAGTGGATTCTGCTATGATATTCTTCTTGCAGGCCACCATTATGGTCATCTTTGAGAATCTTTCAACGACCACAAACACACAGTTGTTGTCGTGCTTAGTAGAAGGAAGGCCCAACATGTAATCCATGGAGATGGAGTCCCAATGTCGACTAGGGGTAGGCAACAGAGTATAGAAGCCTTGCTTCTTGATGGATAGTTTGGCAATGGCGTAGGTAGTGCAGGACCAGATGTACTTCCCGACGTCCTGTCGAAGGTTCAGCCAATAGAAATACGTCTGCAGTACTGCCACTATTTTCTCGACCCCCAAATGCATAATAACCTGACTTTAGTGCGCTTCCCAAACATTCTTGGCACGCTTGCTTGAAGGAACACAAAGGTGTCCCATGTGACATAGTAGTACATCCTGGAGGTGAAATTTTGGAACTTGGTTTCCCTCCAAGAGTGTCTGGTATGTGTGGCTGAATTCTAGATCGGTCTTGTAGAGAAATGACCATTCATAAGTCTCGTTCCCACAAGAGTTGAGTACGGTGGTTATCGCCATGATCGGTGGTCGGCTAAGGAAGTTTGAAACATTATTGGTGCTTCCCTTCTTGTACTTGATGTTCAAATGAAACTGTTGTAGATATGTGGACCACTTATGATGGCGATCATTCTATAACTTCCCTTGTGTTTTTATGAACTGTAGGGGTTGGTGGTCTGTGTGGATGATCGTTTCCTTCCCCAAAATGTAATGCTTCCACTGTCGGTAAGCATGTACAATTGAATACATCTCTTTGTCATAAGTGGGATATTTGTGGACTGTGTCCGACAGTGTCTCACTATGATATGCCACTGGATGCCCTTGTTGAGTAAGGATTGCCCCAATAGCATAGTCAGAGGCATCTGTCTCGATCTCAAATGGTTGTTGCAAGTATGGTAATGTGAGCACTGGGTCACATTAGAGGCGACGTTTCAATTCTGCAAACGCCTTCTACTGAGTTTCTGACCAAAATAATTTTTCTTTCGCTCCTCCCTTGGTGACTTGACTCAAGGGCCAAGTGATATGAGAGAATCCCAACACGAACCGGCGGTAGAAATTAGCAAGGCCCAGAAAGCTGCAAAGCTCTGTTAGAGTAGTTGTGGCTGACCAATCCTGAATGACATGGATCTTGATTGGATCCACATGTACCCCACACTCATCAATAATGTATCCCATATACTGAACTTGGGTCATGCCAAAAGTGCACTTGTCCAAATTAGCACATAACTTGTGCTGCCGCAATGTTTGGAGGACCTGTCGGATGTGGTGGAGGTGCTCTTCCCAAGTCTGGCTAAAGATCAGGATGTCATCCAAGTACACTACTACAAATGAGCTGGTGAATGGCCATAAGATGTCGTCCATCAGTCTCATGAAGGTTGCAAGAGCATTTGTCAGCCCGAAAGGCATGACCAACCATTCAAAAAGGCCATCCTTGGCTTTGAAGGTAGTCTTCCACACATTGGTCGGTTCTATCGGTACCTAGTGATACCCAGACTTTAATTCGATATTGATAAAATATTTCACCCCTTTAAGCTGGTCCAGGAGGTCATCAATCCATGGGATCGGGTACCTAATCCAAACAGCGATCTTGTTTAGCGCCCGATAGTCAATGCAGAGTCTCCAAGTCGTATCCTTCTTTTGTACCAACACGATCGGGCTCCCAGAGGGTGATGAACTTGGCCGGATGTGACCCTTCTACAATAGCTCCTGAATTTTCCGGTTGATTTCATCATTCTCCAGAACAGAGCGTTGATATATCGGTCCATTGGGAAGAAACACACCTGGGGCCATATCAATGGGGTGCTTGACCTGACAGTGAAGAGGCACCCTGGTGGGTGAGGTGAATATGTCCCGGTACTCCTCCACGACCTTGTCCATTTGTTGTTGTCATGTGGAGGGGCCCTGTCTGGAGGTTGTGGCCACAATATTCTTCTTTCCCTGAGGCAAGATCATAAAGAAAACAAACTTATCGGTTTTGGAAATTAGCTTAATGCATTGTTTTGTAGTAACCAAAGAGATAGCGTTAGGAGGTGGTACCTCTGGTATCATGTACAAATTATTTCCCAATGTAATAATAACAGTGCGAGGCTGGGACTCATACACAGCATGTCACTTCGATAAGAATGGTTGACCTAATAATACATCACAAACATCAAGAGGAGCAATATCACATAATACCTCATCAGTGAAGGTCTTGATGTTGTATGGAAGGTGACACTACTGGCCGATGAGGAGATCTCGTTCTTGGTGAATCCAGCTGATGGTGTATGGTTGTAGGTGTGATGTGGTTAGAAAAACCAACCGCTTCATGACCTATGCTGAAATTAGGTTCTTTTGGCTCCCACTATCGACAATGAACTGTAGCAGGGAACCCTTTACCCACATCTGGGAGTGGAAAAGACACTCCTCCTCCTCTGAATCTTCTGGTTCTTCCTTTTGTATCTTCATGGTAGAAACAATGGCGTTGGACTCTACATTCATAATCTTCTTCCCTCTGTCATTGCCCTTCTTAGGTTTTGATTCAGTGTTAGAGTATGCATCTGATTCAGAATCCTTTATCTCGATCACCAGTGACTGCTTGGCCTGACACTCACTTGTGTTGTGAGTGGGGATCTTATGGAACTCACACCACTTTATCGCTTCATTCTTCGGAATTGTAGTGTTTCTATTTGCTTTAAGGCTTTGATAAGTTTTCTTGAGTTGCCATGCCTTGGCTGTGTCCTTGGTTCTGTGGTTTGGGGGAACCTTTCCCTCGCTTCTGATTCACAGATCCAAAGTCTTGCTTTTTTTGTTTGAATTTTTGCTCAATTTTGGCAGCATACCGATATGCCATACCAAGCGAGGATATGTCGAGGAAATCCATTTCCTCCTGAATGTATATGTGCAGAAAACTGCGGTACTTCAGGACCAAATGTTTCTCTAAATATTTGATACCCAACTTGGTGCGTAGGGTATGGAATAGATTTGTCAGCTCATGCACATCTTGATCTCTTTGCTGCCGCAGCGTAGTCCATTGTATGTACTTGTCCTCATAGCTCCCCACTGGATAATATTATCCCTTTATGGCATATTGGAAAGAATTCCAAGTGGGTACGGCAGAGAATAGAGAGGGTTTCTCCTTGTCCTTTCTCTCACAGTAGGTTTCCCACCAGTCCTTGACATGGGGGCCGGCTTTGAGTAGAGAAAAAGTAATCTTTTCCTAGTCAGAAAAGTCAAGAACTGAGAAATATCCTTCTAATAGATTCAACCATCTATCTACGGCATTTGCATCTATTCGTCCATCAAATATTGGAATGTTGAAGTTTACTTGTACCTTAAAAGGGGTTGTGCCTCTAGAGTGGTTGCTAGATGTAGATGCCCCGCCAGTGGGAAGTTGTTGAAGGATCTGGGCAAAGTTATCCATCAACCCGTTCCTTTGTTTTTCAAGGGCCTCCTTAAGCAACATTTTGATAGGATATTCTGCACCCTCATCTTTCTTTTTTTCCCCAATGGGTGGCTGTCGGGATTTGCAAGGCTGATCTTGCAAAGGTTCAACCAGATCGAGCCCTAACTCTTTATACCCCGCCCTCATTGGGGACATGCAAAGAAGGATCGAGGAAGAGCAGATTGCTCTGATACCACTGATCCATATTTATGCAGGAACACAATAGAATACAAAAATAACCATAGAAACAAATATGCATAAAAAATAACACTTCATTTCATTAATCAATAACTAAAACTTGTTTACATACAGAATGGAAATAAACTAGCTAGAGTGCTGGTAGCTTATCTCTAAGAAGAGATGTGGCAGCTACATGCCTCTGAACTCTCTATTACAATGAGGCTCGAAGGCCTATATATTATTGAGAAACAATGGAAACCCTACACATCCAAAAACCTAACCCTAGGAGGTGAAACGCCAGAATGTGGGCCCCGTTGGGTAACTTGGTACATCAATTTCTTGTAGTCGTAACTTTAGCATACTACCTCCGTTTGACATGCATGATACATCGTTAGAAAGATATGTTTAAGGACTACATCCATAAACATAAAACATTGAGTCTATAAAGGACTCATATTTTCGAGACCATTTGATGCCGAAAAAATGTTGTTTAGGGCCTCAAAACGACTTCGGAAGTTTAGGAGCCAAAAACTGCCAAAAATAGTAAATTGTGCTACAATTAAGGAAACTAGAAAACTGAAAAAAACAATGGTGGGGGTCCAAGTGTAATAGGTGGGTGGCCACCAATATCCTCCTGGATCACATTCACTCCTATTGGTCTTCGCTAAACATGGTCATCACATATTGAGGCTTTGGAGGTGGAGACCACGTCTGGAGGTTTTGGGGGGACATCCATGGGACATGATACCTAGGTACAACGCCTGCGAGGGTATAGCCATATATTAAGACAATAATGCTTTCACCGGTCCCCGTAGTTCCATTTAATATGATGAAAGTCCCTATCATGACCTTGCTGACGCTGAAAGGATCTTCTAATACAACGAACGTCTCTTCCTCAATGGTTGACACTTCTTTAATGAAATGATCATGAAAGCGTAGAAACATGGAGCCATGTTATCCAACCAACAGCACACCTCGACATACAAGCTTTTCGAACCAGACGACCATTACAAATCTCCTCTTGAATTCTTAGAACTTTTAGCACACTGGCGTTCTAAGTTTTTCCTTAATACTCACATAATCTTTGTCTTTCGGTGGTTATAAAGTATAGAATTGATATAGAGCTAGAAAACTGGACATAGCGATGACCCATCAACTTCCTTGCACACTTCGTCTTCGAATAGCATGATGATAGCACGAGCGAGAATGTGAGCTTGGGATCCCTTTTTCCCACTGGAGATCTAGTAACGTCATCTTCTATGTTGTGGCTTTCTATTATTGGCTATGGGAAACACCTCTAGCGTCATCCCACATTGTAGACCATCAGGATCAAGGAACATGGAATTGACATTATTTACCCTTTCCCTCCTCCTGATGATGGTATCAGAACAGTTCCCCTTCATCGCGTCTTCTTGTTACATGTAAGAGCCTCACCTGCCTTCTGCAAATCAACCTTTCGAGAGATTGTCTAGATTTTAACACGCTTAACGTAGTGACCTTCGGGATTAGAAGGATTTTCTGTGTTGCGGAGCCAAATTTTCCATCTTCAGGCATGCTCCTATGGTGTCGAGACATCCTATTTCCCATTGCTTTGGCCTTTCACACATATGCCTTGAGATTTCGTACTAACAAGGCCTTTTTGGAGCAAGAAGATCGTAAGCAGAACCATACATTTAGCATATGAGTTCCCTTTCCTGCAACATTTGACGATCGCCCTCATTTTGGACCCTTATATCCGAAACTACCTTTGATATTGAATGCACACGTATGTTGAGGTGCCAAATTTCACGAATCTACGAGACAATTTTCCCCATGCATGTCTCATCAGCGGAATAGATGTCCACCCTAGATATTTCTTTGGTGAGATCCACGTCGTCAAATATCATCAATTTTTAACTCATTTCATTGATTGAGAGGTAAGAATTTCAATGAGCATTTCAATCTGGAGAAATCAACCTTTCTTGTAGAGTTTCCCTCCGTCAATCGTGGCCATCAGAACTCGGTGTTGCTTTAATGCCATTTCACGAGGATGGAGGGGAAATTTTGATCACTCTTGAGGATTTTAGCAAAAGATCCTTTTGACTGTCGATTTGATGCGTCCTTTGATCGTCATCGTAGACATGGTTTCGCTTTTAACAAATTTCTTGGCCATCCTATGACTGGATATTTTTACGTGTCTTTGGATGGGGTCTCTCCGTCTTACTTTCGCGCCAGTTCCCACTGTGCGAAAAATAGTGATAATAAGTGGCTCTAGCTAGGGATGCTATCCTCTCTATGAGGTAGCAAAGAAAAATTGTAGACCAAGTTCCAAATCCATTGGGCAGCCCTCCTAGCTTTGCTGCAATCTTTCAAAAATGCTCCAACATACCAAAATTAAGCCGAATAATGGAAACAACTGAAAGCTTAAGTTGATACTTAAGACAAACTGCTTATAAGGTAAATGCTCATTATGTCAAGCTTATTCATTCCTACCTACCCTATCTAATGGAATTCATCACATGGTCAAGTAATTTCTGACTTCCAGTGAAGCCAGCTAAGCAAATGGTCCCCAAAATCCCATTTCTTCTCGGGCGATATGGAGAACACTACTAGAAAACTCAGGGATGCCAGATTATAAAAAAGAAATTGTTTTTTACAATCAATATTTAACCATACATTATCATTTTCTAGATGCTCCATGTATTCCTCTACCAGATCTCTTCAGTTGTTAGTCAGACGTGGAAAAAATGTTCCAATTTCCATTCTTCTAACATCATGCGGAGGCATTGTATCGAAAACTTTGAGAGGTATCTTTCGGACCCTTTGTGTCTACGGTCTCAAATTCTTTGTGTAAGATTCCAGAACTCACGGCCTGATCTCTCATAGGAGTCATAAAAAGGGTAATGTTGTATTCCTCAATAGATCTGGGTTTTTTTACTTCCCAGTGATCTTCTTGGTCGAAAAATCCTTCCGTGTACCGTGGACATGATCATAAGGAATACTCCAGCATCTGTAGAAATCTTCCATCTGCCTATCTTGGGAAAATTTCTTAAGAAATATCCCCTCCTGCTCGCAACCAGGTTGGTTTCCAAAGGAACCATGTACATAGTGCTCTAGGTAGTGTTCGAATGATGTGCTTTTCTCTGGGCTCCAGGTCTCAGGAACAAGAATTTTATCTTTCGGATTCATCCTTGCAAGGACGCAGTCATCCTCCTCAACAAGGCCAAGCAGGAAAAACATCTCTCCTTGATACGGGGTCTTTGGGCTTAGGACGTATGGAGGGGTCCTGATTTCAACAACTTCATCCTTTTTTTTATTAAGTCCCAAGCCTACAGGACCCCCAATTGTTTCATTAGGCATGCTATCCTCGTAGTCATCTTCATATTAATCATATATCATTGTGTTGAGATCTCTTTCGAGTTCACCATGGATGCAAATAGAAACAGGTTGGTCGCAATCTCGAGGGAACTAACTGATAAAACTGCTCACCTTTCTTCCCCTTGGTAGATCTTCTTTCTGTGTTTTGGGGAAAAATGAAGTTTGCAAGGGAATTCTTCTTCTATCCCATGCATCTCTACCTGGACCAACTCCTCATTGTTTTCATTATCACCACCCTGGTCTAGGACCTTTCCTGACAACCTGAAATTTTCTTCAACGTCCAACACATTAGCAAACATTCTTTGCAATGACACTGATTTTCTTTCCAATAGAAAAAAAGACAAGTCGGGAGGAAAAATAGAAGCATAAAGCAGTTTTGTCGCACCCTCCAAGGGCTGAATTTCTTTGGGCATGCCATAATAGAAGCTTATGAACCTTATGTTGAAACTTGACGTGGATTCTCCTTCACATTTCATCAAAGAATAAAACTTTGAGAGCACCTATTCCAATGACCTCCTTTCACCCCAAAAAATCTAGGAACATACGAGAAAAATCCTCCCATGTGTTGATGGATTTTGGTTGTAAATTCCTGAACGATTTTTTGACACAACTTTGCAAATATTGGGAAAAAGCTCTCATACAAACATCGTCATTCTCTATCTCAAAAAGATCGAGAAAATATTCGAAGGCCTGTAAATGTTTCTCAGCTATAAGGCCTTCAGATTCTCCATCAAACTCACGGAGGTATTTATAATGTTTGGCAGGGAAATCATGAAGGATCTGAGCTAGGAAGAGAGGCATGTATCGGCTTTGGGTAGGTGGTGTAACAAAGTCTTGTGGAAAATATATTCTCTTTGAAATAGCATCACAGGGCTCATCAAGCAGCCTCTTAATGTCAGGGGTCTTGGGTGAAGGGTCCAGACTAAAATTAGAAGCACAAGATGGAGAGATACTCTCTATTAGTAGGGAAGGATATACAGGAGTGAACTCATGACTTTGCTTGGAGTGAAATAAGCCATGGAAGACTATTCTAACAAACTTAAGGAAAGAGAAATAAATATTTACAAGAAGAACCAAGATGCTATGGAGGAAGCTGAATCTTAAGTACCTCGTCTTCTCTTCAAGCCTACACATGACTTCACAGCGAATTACGCATGTTGCGGAAGCTGCCAATGCCTGCTTGGAAACTTGACTTTCAGTACCACGACATTGGTGGAGCTGTTGCAGTATTGAAACACGGGTTTATGGAAGTCATCGAGTGAAAGATTCATTTTCTTCTGGATGCCCAACTATCGTTCACCTTCGACAGTCTGGTCTATGGCTATAGTTTCAGGAGGCTTTGAACCTTCCTCCTCATACTGGTATTTTCAACCACTGATCTCCCCAGTGGAGTCTTCCTTTAGAAATTTCAATATGGATTCACTAGGGAAAATGATACAACCTTTTCACATGTAGGGATCCTTTTTTTCCCACAGAAATTATCTATCATTGGCATCTTTGTCATTCTTCCTAGGGATGAATTTCAATTTCATCCCTCGCGATGGCACCAGTTTTTTACCACCCAGAATCACACCCAAGGTTGTGGGAAGGTGGACCCCGAGGTAAAAACAGAACTACTTTAGGAAAGGGAGCTGGCTTCTCCAATTCCAGAGAGGGATATCTCACAGATGTATAAAAAGGTCAGACATAATGTCACGGGATAAATGTTAAACATTGGTGGTTGGAAACAAGATGAAGGTATATTGGGCTATGGAGTCAAAATATCAAGAGAACAGAGCATTTTGCATGGGAAAATGATTACAAGAGCGAGGTAGTACTTCGATCATGGTCATTGTATTTGGGGTCTAGTGGTAATAGCAGAAAGATGACGGTTTGCTAGTGTGGAGCACCGCAGGGATGAATTCCATGCCAGTTTTGGAAGAAATAATTTTGGTGGATATTAAAGACAATGGTAGGAGCATATGAGTATGAATTCTTGACTATTATAAATTGTGTCTATGACATGAAGAACACATAACGTAAAGAAACCCTGGAAATAACATGCACATGAGAAAGAAATTCACAGACTACGATTTAGAAACACATAACAATTATTGCAATGCATATGACCAGCATTCGGCTCTGCATATTACTTTAAAGAATCATAGAAACAATAGTCTTACAAATTTGAAACTGACCAACCATTGTCCCTCTGCGGGAGTACTATTTATAGCATTTTAGGCCCCGATTTACATGTATCAAACAAACATTATGGAGCAAGTATTCATGCTTGGTCTGAATGGCAGTGCGATGCTTTTGGTTTCGAGCTCACTAACCTTGAAGATGATGTCTCATGACATTTTTGGGTGGCTCATTTGCTAACTGGGCCTGAGCCATTCACCTCTCTGTCGAGTCTGCAACGTGTCTTTCTCCCTTCCATTTGTGTTCCTTCCGTGCTCAAAGGAACCTTTCTGCATAGGCTTAAGGCTATAACGAAGGTTTGTGTCCCTTTTGTACTGAGCCTTCCTTACAACTCCCCCCCTCTTTTGGATACACTAATATACAAAGGGCTTTGAAGAAGGGCCACATTACTTCTCACAGTAACAAGCCTTCGAAGTGGCTTATCATTCTTGTACTCTTTACCTCCCATGGGGAGGGTTCTCCTGTAGGAAATATGGCGGGGTGCATCTTCGACCTCCTCACCACCTTAGAAAAATTTGGAAAGTGGAATTCACTAAGGTGGTGATGAAGAATTTGGACCCCCACCCCTCCAGTACGAGCATTCGCTCCTAATGGTCGTTGCTAAACATGGTCATCACATACCGAGGCTTTGGAGGCACCAACCACATCTGGAGGTTTTGGGGGGACGTCCATGGGACATGAAAACCTAGGTACAATGCCCACGGGGGTATGGCCCTCTATTAAGATAGTAATGCCTTCATCGACCCCAGCAAGTCCATCTAATATGATGAACCTCCCTATCACGACCTTGTTGACGCCGGAAGGATATTCTAATACAATGAACGTCTCTTCCCTGATGGTTGACACTTATTTGTTGAAATAATCATGAGAGAGTAGAAATTCAAAGCCATGTTCGTCGACCAATAACACACATTGATAGATAATATTTTCAAACCAGACGACCATTACAAATCTCCTCTTGAATTCTCAGAACTTTCAGCAGACTGGTGTTTTAATTTTTTCCTCCAAACTCACATAATCTTTGTCTTTTGGTGGTTTTGAAGTGTAGCATTTATATAGAGTTGGAGAACTGGAAGTGGAAATGACCCATCAACTTCCTTGCACACTTCGTTGTCGAATAGCATGATGATAGCATGAGTGAGCACATGAGCTTGGGATCCCTTTTTCCCGCTGGATATCTAGTCACGTCACCTTCTCTATTGCAGCTTTTTATTATTGGTTGCAGAAAGACCTCTGGCATCATCCCACATCATAGACCATCAAACTCAAGGCACATGGACTTGGAGTTCTTTACCCTTTAGTTCCTACTGATGAAGGTATCGGAACAGTCCCCCTTCATCGTGTCTTCTCGTTACGTGTTAGAGCCTCACCTTCCTTTTGCAAATCAACCTTTCGGGAGATTGTCTAGATTTCAGCATGCTTGACGTAGTGACCTTCGGGTTTAGAAGGATTATCTGCACCGCGGAGCCAAATTTTCCATCTTCAGGCATGCTCTTATGGTTTCGGGACATTTGATTTCCCATCGCTTCGGCCTTTCACACATATGCCTCGAGATTTCGTATTGACAAGGCCTTTTTGGAGCAAGCAAATCGTAAGCAGAGCCCTACATTTCCCTTTCCTGTGACATTTGACGATGGCCATCATTTTGGACCCTTAGATCTGAAACTCGCTTTGATCTTGACCGCACATGTATGTTGAGGTGCCGAATTTCACAAATCTATGATACAATTCTACCTGTGCATGTCTCATCAACGAAATAGATGTCCCCCCTAGATCTTTCTTCGGTGAGATCCACGCCATTGAATGTCATCGCTTCTTAACTCATTTCGTTGATCGGGAAGTCAGAATTTCCATGAGCATTTCAATATGGCGAAATCAACCTCACTTGTAGATCTTCCCTCCATCAATCGTGGCCATCGAAACTCGGGGTTGCTTTAACGCCATTTCACGAGGATGGAGGGGCACTTTTGATCGCTTCTGAGGCTTTTAGCGAAAAAACCTTTCGACCATCGATTTGACGCATCCTTTGATTGTCATCGTAGGCACACTGTTGCTTTTAACAAATTTGTTGGCCACTCTGCGACTTGATATTTTTACATGCCTTTAGATGGGGTTGCTCCGTCTTACTTTCCCTCCAGTTCCTATTGTGTGAAAAATAGTGATAACACACCGTATACATCAGTGTTCAGGATCCATCATACTCAGAAGGATTACTGATTTGCAGGTTCACGTTTTGCACCTGGGGATTTAGTTGGATACCCCAAAGTATTCACTGGGTCTTTGATTTCTAGTTTATCTTCCACATGTCAGCTTCTTCCTCTTCAGCAGGGTCATTCAATTGCATTATGTGGTTCCTAGTTCTTCATTTTCTCATTCTGAGGAGCTATAAGCAGATCAGAGGGATTTGAGGGCATGAGCACCAAACTACCAGTTTAATTCGCTAGGGCACTTAGAGAGGCCAAATATTTTGCATGCTCTGGCCATTCTCTTCTGGAGGGGAAGACCACCAGCTCTGCAAAGTTTCAAGGGTATCTGACCTCTCCTCCTACAAAAACATCACCTTCAGTCTCGAGGGTGTTTACGGTATTGCGGGGCGGTAACACTGGAGGAAAGGAGCACTACTAACCCACCTATTTGGATCTTTATGCATGCATCTATCTCTAGAGTCATTATCAGTCGGGATATCGATGGTAAGTGTTAATTTCTCTCTCCAAACCCTAACCCTAATTCAACTACATTTTAAGGCATTTTTCCATGGCAAGTTTGCATGCACAGTTATTCTATATTTCTATATGAGATTGAGGGTGTGAGTCAGCAATATAATAGAATATTAGAGAATATCAATATTTGGGATATTACAGGCAGACTAAGTGGGCTAGGCGGACCATGGGAGATTGGGAGTGTGATTCAAATTATTTTAACGAGAGTAAATGAATGAAAATTGGAATAAATACTAGACTAGCTAGTATAGGATATGATTCATGAACACAAATAAAAGGGGACATGCTGCTCGCCTGCTACCAAATATCTGTCATCCCAGTCCTTGGTGGTCATAATAGAAATGTCTAGTATTGGGTGAAACCCTCTCTAGAAACTTATAGACCCATTGGACTAGGTTAGGTTTGAATGTGACAAAGGGTGCTCAATGCATTGTAAATTACAACTTGTAAGTTGTAACCTAAAAAACAACACCATTATTTTTTCCTTATGAAGCCTTGAAAGTGGAGGGTTATCAAATCAATTCACCATCCATAGATATGACTCATATGAGCATTTAATTTCACATCATATACTGAAATACTCAAGTGACTTGTAAGTTGTGAGATCAAGTGACTCAGTGAACAAGAAGATTTAATGAAGTTGGTGAATCATTAATGCATGCCAATGCCATTAAATTCTTTGAAAGCGAACATCTAATCTCTAGTCACATTCTGGATTCACTGAGTTGAACTTGGCACTAGGCAGCCCACTCACCCACGGTGGTTAGTGCCCATTGGGACTGAAATCCTCATCCATGATCGGACTATTCGAGGAAACTTGGGCAGAGTAAGTCCCCACTCTCCTGAATTAGACAAATTTTATAGCTGCCCTTATGTTGCAAATTTACTCAGACTTACTCAATTTCACTATTGAGGAGCTGGAAATGAAACCATTTTTTTTTGCATGGTAAAATTCTTTGTGGCCTTGTATAAAAGCTAAAATAGCATTTGAAGGGCTCTCAAGGCTTCAAATTTGAAGTCTGTTTGGTTCTCATGTGCCCAGGCTATATGACCGACAGTTCATGCTGTGCAGATGCCTCTTGAAGACTCCTCTCCTGAATTAGACAAATTTTGTAACTGCCCTTATGTTGCAAATTTACTCAGACTTACCAATTTCATTATTAAGGAGCTGGAAATGAAACCATTTTTTTTTGCATGGTAAAATTCTTTGTGGCCTTGTATAAAAGCTAAAATAGCATTTGAAGGGCTCTCCAGGCTTCAAATTTGAAACCTTTTGGTTCTCATGTACCCAGGCTATATGACCGACCGTTCATGCTGTGCATGCCTCTTGAAGACTCCTCATTAAATAAGTATGGTACTAATATTTGTTGTATTGATCATGAAATAATTGAGAGACAAAGACTTTCAAAACAGATTGATATGATGAAGACTTGACTAAGTGAGCACTGAGAAGAGATAATTTCTGATTGATATGATTTAGACTTGAATGTTGTGGATTATTGGATCTCAGCCTACTTGAGATCCAACTGCAAACAATAGCTTTAAGGTGGCATTAAGTAGCTTGCCATAGTCTAAATAATTTTTAACAAAACTTTTAACTAACAAATTCAATTTTGACTGAACTTTCAGGCGGTGTAGAAAAAAATTGAGAGACCAAGACTTTCAACCAACAAATTCAATTGTGACCGACCGTTCACGCTGTGTAGAAATAATTGAGAGCGACCGTTCACGCTGTGTAGAAATAATTGAGAGACCAAAACTTTCACCCAACAAATTCAATTCCGACTGACAGTTCACGCGGTGCACATGCCTGTAGAAATTATTGTATTGATCATGAAATACTGTCAGGCGGTGCACATGCCTGTAGAAATTATTGTATTGATTATGAAATAATTGAGAGACCAAGGCTTTCAAAACAGATTGATATGACGAAGACTTGACTAAGTGAACAACTAAGGAGAGATAATTTGTGATTGATATGATGCAGACTTGAATGTTGTCACAGGGTTGTTGTGGATTATGGATTATCGCAGAGTTGTTGTGGATTATTGGATCTGGGCTTGACAAATTGATATGAAGAAGACTTGACTAAGTGAACACTAAGGAGAGATAATTTGTGATTGATATGATGCAGACTTGAATGTTGTCACAGGGTTGTTGTGGATTATAGATTATCGCAGAGTTGTTGTGGATTATTGGATCTGGGCTTGACAAATTGATATGAAGAAGACTTGACTAAGTGAACACTAAGGAGAGATCATTTGTGATTGATATGAAGAAGAGTTGAATGTTGTGGCAGAGTTGTTGTGGATTATGGCAGAGTTGAGAGAAATTGATATGATGAGGACTTGACTAGAGAGATAATTTGTGATTGATATGATGCAGACTTGAATGTTGTGGATTATCGCAGAGTTGTTGTGGACTATTGGATCTATGACTGGAATGTTGTCACAGAGTTGTTGTAGATCATAGGAGAGTATGACTGGAATGTTGTCACAGAGTTGTTGTAGATCATAGGAGAGTTGTTGTGGATTATTGGATCTATGATCTATTATTGTGACTTCTTTACCCATCCTTGGCATGATGTAAGGTCGCTCATGGGCATCTACCAGCCCGCAGACCACCAGCTCCGACCACCGAAACAACCCTGTCTAATCAACTTGTCAATATTCTCGACACACATTTTGAACATTACTCAACTCCTCCAAACGCCCTTACCGTTTGTAACCACTTCGGGCTTGAAATTTGAACTTTCTAACGAGGCGGGCCTGAAATTTGAACTTCTTAAAGAGGATGGATTGAAATAGGCGGGCTTTATTTGAATTTGAATAGAGCCCTATCTTTCACTAACAGGCTAATACAAAATTTGGGATGTTTTTTTTTTTTAACTCGTCAGGCATGGATTTGTATCTCCTATGGAATTTCTTCGAGTTAAAAAAATTTATATCGAGGAACTCAAGTGGAGACCGAAGGATGAAAGGGCTTCACCACGAGTCTAAGCATGTCCATCATCAGTTGGCTCGTGGATTTTTCATTATATGAGCAAATCTTTGATCACACATAACGTAACGATGACATGACATTATTTCTGCTGGTATTTCTGTCATGACATCTTGGATTTTTCTGCTGGTATTTCTATCATGACATTATATATATCACTTCTCATTTCTTTTTCTCTATCGTTACCAAACTAAATGATACTAGTCATTATTTCTATACGCTATTGTTTTTGCTTTGTGTTGTTCACTGATCTTCGTTTGTTCAGGCTTATTTATGTAAGAGCTTTATGTGTTATTAAGTTTTTTTTATGAAGTTTTTTACTAAAAAATTCAAAAATTCAATGAACAGTGGAAACCTCATATGCGGTTGTAGTTCAGTTTAAGTGAAGACTTCATATGAGGCAGTAGTTCAATAATTTATTTAGCACAAAAAGTTCAAATCAATATATATCTGTCTAAATTAATAATATGTTTTCTGCTTGTATTTCTATCATGACATTATACATATCATTTCTCATTTTTTTTTTTTTTTTATGGTTACCAAAATAATAAACTAGCAACAACCACATTAAATTAATTAATGTGTGTGAATACTTAGATAGGCGTAAATTTAAGCACATATTATAGGGAAATACATTAATATAAATAGTATGTGCCTAAATTTAAGCCTATCAGAGTATTCAGATACATTAATAAATTTAATGTGGTTGTTGCTAGTAACTGGTGAGCACATAGACATATCTACAAAGTATTAATATAAATAATATTATTTATTTAATTATAATATATATATATTTATTACCATATTATTTAATTAATATAAAACATAATATACTTAAAATATTATTAATACAACGATTTTTGGTATAGTATCTATGAAAAATATAGCATGAAGTTAATTATATCCAATATATATTATTCACATGTTATAAACTAACCTAATAACAGATATCATTAGAATGAAGATGATCAACGTCACAATGTGACATAACCAACGTTTTTCTCTATAGTATGTATTGTGTCGAAAAACATACGAAGATGTGACATGAAACCCTTGCAAAATGTGACAATGTGACATAGCCTTTGTTTAATTTCATAACGTGACACATACATTGGGGAATGCAAGCATTCAAATACTATGTAGAAGGTTCACAAAGGGTTATGATAAATACATCATTCATCCCTAGTTTACCGGATTTTTGTCACATTGGAAACAATTATAGTTCTGATTATGTTGGGATGCAATGTTCATGATGGTTTATATGTCTTTGCTACATACCACATTGGTTATTTTCAATATGGTTGTGTTGCTTAAGGTAATTTGTTGCAATTATAAATATATTAAAAACAAATTAGCGACGATAATATAATAACATAAAATAACCATGTGGTATTGTGGGAATTTGATAATCTTCCTTGGAAATTTCACATTGCAACGTTAGCAATTTTAATCAAAATTTAATATGTTGTTGAAAAGTTTTATTAGATTCTAATAGTGCAAAAGTTGTCTAATTTTTATGTTATTTTAGATTGGACCGCAACATGGAGATGAATGAATGAATGTTATGTTATGTTAATTGTTAATAATGATAAAGAAATAATTTAATTGATTCTAAAATAATATTGTTTATTTAATTATACTATACAATAAATAATATTTAATATATTTATTACCATGCTATTTAATTAATATAAAACATAATATACTTAAAATATTGTGATTCACTTGTTATAAAGTCACATGTTGTAAAGGAGGTTACGAGTTCAAATAATGAGAATTTGATTATTTTTAATTCATTTGATTATTATAGTTAATAATGCAACAACCATTCTTTTAAACATCCAAAGATATATATTAATGTGTCACATGTTGGGAATTATTACAATGTGACACAACCCTTGATGAATGTCGATAATGTAACATAACCTGTGATAAACGTCACAATGCGATAACCTGTGATAAACGTCACAATGCGACGTAACGCTTATTAAATGTCCACTATCACGTTATTAATGTGTCATATCTTTGGTTGTGTTAACATATACCAACCAAACCCTGTAACAACAACTTAACGTCGTAATGTGATATAACCCTTGATAACGTCGTAGTGAAACGTAAACCTTGATAAACAACACAATGCGGCATAACAATCTACATTATTGTGTAGAATGTGGATGGTTTAAACCATTTATTTTGTCAAACAAATGGGCAAGTGCAAGCTAATGAGGGTCACTTTTGGCACGTTAGATGCAATAGAAAACTGAAAATTCAGGCATCCGTCAAGTTACTTGGATTTTTTGAATTACTTACAGAAAATATCTTGCTTTGAGTAACAAATATGAAATCTAGGAAATTGAATAAATTTTTTGAATATATAAGTTTTATGTATTGAAAATTTCCATACCTATGTCAAGTTTCATTTTTTCCAACAGTCACTTTTTATTTTTCACGCAAATGATAAGGCATATGTTTTTGTGGGTGCAACCTTTGAGAGCCTAAATGATGGTTTCAAGATACAAAAAATTGCATGCGTGTATAGAATATATTGTTCTAGTGCAAGCCTATTTTTCAAAAATAAAATTAGTATTTTTTATTTATTTTAATAATTAACTAAGTGATCATTCCTCGAAAATGGTACGTCTTTTGTGGGTGCAACCTTTGAACGTCTTAATGTGATAATTATGAAATGGGTTTTTTATATAATGTATAGTTCATTGTCTTCTAATGCACCGTACCATTTTTATTTTTATCTATCATGATTTGAAAAAGTTATGGAAAAAACACTAACAATGGTTTTTTGAGTCAAAGAGTTGGAATACAATAGAAATTGAAAAAAAATACAAAAATATAACATTTTGAAATAGAAATTGCATATTTAGAATATGCATAAGAGGTGCTATTTATGTTTATGATTTTATCAGTAGCATGCTGTAACGATTGGGTAAACACAGGCTTCTTCAAAAATTGGAAGAAATGCCTTAGTGCAAGTTTTCAAGGTCTTAATGTAATAATTATGGATTGGATTTTTTATAGCATGTAGAGTTCAGCGTCTCGTAGTGCAACATATAATTTCTTATGAAATGGTTGAGAAAAAAAAAGTTATGGCATAAATATAATTAGTTTTCTAAAAATCCAGTTGCATCTAAAAGGTCCCTCAACTTCATGCACTCACCCTATATATATATAAAGAAAATTTCTAAACATCCAAAAACACATTATTAATGTGTTACATCTTGAGCATTATCCCAATGCGACATAACCCTTGATGAATGTCGCTAATGTAACATAACCTGAGGTAAACGTCACAATGCGACATAACACTTATTAAATGCCCACTATCACATTATTAATGTGTCACATCTTTGGTTGTGTTGACATATACCAATCAAACAATGTAACAATGACTTAACGTCGTAATGTGATATAACTCTTGATAACGTT
>LPNX010023165.1:54686-122525 GCA_001517045.1 Pseudotsuga menziesii | reverse complement strand
GAATGTCGCTAATGTAATATAACCTAAGGTAAACATCACAATGCGACATAATGCTTATTAAATGCCCACGATCACATTATTAATGTGTCACATATTTGGTTGTGTTGACATATACCAACTAAACACTGTAACAACGACTTAACGTCATAATGTGATATAACCCTTGATAATGTCGCAGTGAAACGTAAACCTTGATAAACAACGCAATGCAACATAACAATCTACATTACTGTGTAGAATGTGGATGGTTTAAACCATTTATTTTGTCAAATGAATATATATATATATATATATATATATATATATATATATATAATTCTTAAAGAAAATTTCTGAACATCCAAAGACACATTATTAATGTGTTACATCTTGGGCATTATCGCAATGTGACATAACCCTTGATGAATGTCGTTAATGTAACATAACCTGAGGTAAACGTCACAATGCGACATAACGCTTATTAAACGCCCACTATCACATTATTAATGTGTCACATATTTGATTGTGTTGACATATACCAACCAAACACTGTAACAATGGCTGAACGTTGTAATGTGATATAGCCCTTGATAACGTCGCAGTGAAACGTAGACCTTGATAAACAACACAATGCGACATAATATATAAAGAAATTTATTTAAACAATTTTCTAAACATCCAAAGACACATTATTAATGTTTGACATCTTGGGCATTATCACAATGTGACATAGCCCTTGACAAATATCACAATGTGACATAACCCTTCATGAATGTCGGTAATGTAACATAACTTGTGATAAACGTCACAATGTGACATAATGCTTATTAAACACCCAATATCACATTATTAATGTGTCACATCTTTGGTTGTGGTTACATATAACAACTAAAACCATCGATTAACATCGTAATGTAATATAACCGTTGATAACGTCGCAGTGAAACGTAAACCTTGATAAACATCACAATGTGACATAACATTCGACATTACTAAGTAGAATGTGGATGGTTTAAACCATTTATTTTGTCAAACGACTCTATATATGTGTGTGTGTGTGTGTGTGTGTGTGTGTGTGTGTATCAAGAAAATTCTTACAATATGATGGCGAATATTGTGACACAGGCATTGAGGAATGAGGACTTTCAATATCCATGAATCAATGTTTCGATTGTTGCGATGAATGTCCCAATGCAGCAAAACCATTAAGGAATGCCGCAATCCAACATAAGTATTGATAAATGTCTTAATATCAAAACATTGGTGGAGATAAAATCCCTAATACTTTTCCTCCATTTGACAATTTCTATAGGTGTTCAACGATACAGGTCTTCGATACTCTTTGCTAGTGATTGCTTGGTCTAGATTAAATAAGCCTCCAAAAAACATTATTTTCAAGTGACTCTTTGAATACATTATTCCATATATGGAACTATTCAATGATATTTTTTCGTCATGATTATAGGGAGAGGAACATGATTGTGGATTCTCTCTCCAAAATGGGGATTCATATGGCAAAAGAATTTGTGGAGAATTTGGGATTGCGTTGGGGAAATTAAATATGGAAATGACATACAAATTCAACTATACCAGATGCATATATCTGATTATACATAGGTTATCTTATGTTATTTTGAAGGACTCTATCTCTATGTGATAATATTTTGATTACTTTGATGAAGATCACTATTTGCAAACTTTCTTTTTGTAGACCTTCTTTTTGAAACATACTGTATATATATCACTAAAAAACAAGCTGAGGTCTTTTTGTACAATATAGTTTATCTTAATAAAATAATTTTTTCCATAAAAAAAATACTAACCTTGAAAAAATTATCCTTAAAAGTTTTGAGGCATGAAAAAAATCTTCAAAAGTTTTGAGCCTTTTGTACTATTTTGAAATGATTTAGATCCTTCAGTTAAAAAAATCGCTTAGATCCTTAAATTTTAAAAATAATTAAATAAATTAAGATGAAACTTTGTTTCATCTAAAAATATCATCTCATTAAAATAAATTAAATTTAACTTTTATTAATTCAAAAAAAAAATATACACGATTTTTTTTATCTGAAAAGCAAAAACTTCAGGGGTGAAAACATTTGATTCCCACTAAGAAAATAAAGGAATTGTTTTAATAATAAAACTATTAGAGTGGCAAGTGCCATAAATAATTCATGACGCGTGATTGGAGATGAAATCCGAGGCAAGATTACTACAAACATTACGATAATGCCAATAATGTGATGACCTCATTTAATAATACACCATTCTATTAATCCTTTTTATTTCTTTATTTATCATAATCTATTAAGTGGGGTTTGCCAATAAAGTGATGACCTCATCTAATATTATACCATTTTATTAATCTTTTTTATTTCTTTATTTATCATAAACTATTAAGTGGACTTTGGAGGTCATGTGGAAGGAAGGTCTGCCATATAAATTGAATTTAATAAGGGCTTTCAATTCCATATATCCATGATAATAAGTATTATTTTACGACACTCCCATTAACATCATACTCTTTTAAATCAAATCAAATTTAGTTTAAATCTAATAAGATTTAGGATACTCCCATTAAATCATACTATTTTAAATCAAATCAAATTTTAATTTAAATCTAAAAAGAGAAAATGCCAGTGCACAAAATTACCATGTTGTTGCCACTATCAACGGTTATATTACACTTGTGTGATTTTGCGTACAATTTAAATTTAAATAACATGTACTCTATATCGGTCTATTTCCTTAAGTTTATGATATTTGATCATCAAAGGGTATCTTTCTGCATATTTACAGCCACTATGAAACCAAACCATTTCCGAAAACATTATGTAAAACAATCAAAACTACACCGTCCGGTAAGATAAAAACACTAAGAATCCAGCGATTGATATGTAAAACAACGTCAAGGATGTTGGTTTTATATTAGTGACGATTTAAGACTTATGTAAGGTTTGCTCCAAAAACAGTGAGCAGAAGAATACATAGTTTAGACACAGCTCCACAGTGAAGCATCTTCCGAAGAATGGACGCTTTTGGAGAATATATGCAAAGTGACCAATTATAGCCAAAACCAAGCCGACTAAACTTGGGTTTAGGGCTCAGTCAATATTATAAAAAAAAAAATTTCCCTTTTTAACTTTTCACTCCGACCACTTTACCTTTTTTTTTTAGTCGACTAAAACTTGTCTATGTCCGACTAGACAAGTTTATAAATTTTAGTCGGTCCTTCACTCGACCAAAATTACTCCGACTTACTTGTCCGACCGATTTTTACCTCGACCAATTTTACTTCGACCAAGTCGGCTCTTCGACCAAGTCGGCTCTCCGACCAAGTCGGCTCTCTGACCAAGTCGGCTCTCCGACCAATTCAGCTGCTTTGACTAAGTCGGCTCGACCACTTTAGTCAGCTCACATTGGTCGAAATCTGCAGAATATGTTTCTTAGTCTAAAGACTTAAGAAATTACAAATGATTTCCACCTATAAGTAATATGAAGTAAAATAGACACATTTATAAATCCAAATAACTTATGAAAAACATATGCCCAAATATGTAGGAAGACTTGAGTCGACCAATGTGCCGTAAAACTTGGAACTTTCACGTGGTGAGATTTTTATGGGTTCTTGTTCTTTTACTTATCAGTAATTGTAAAAGACATTTACAGAAGTAAATCTGGAAATATGTGCAGCCAAATAATCATGTATTCAACCACAAACTATTTCATATATTAACTATGCTGAAATACAAAGTAATACAAACTTGTCGGTTACAAAATGGTCGGTCCAGAATTGTTTGTCCAAACTCGTCGGTCTACAGAGCTTCAACTCTTCAACTAAATCATATGCACAGAAGCTTGAGCTTTGACTTCTCTTTCTCACCCAGAGTTCCTTCAGTGTATATTGTTTTTCTTGTGTCTGTGTAAACTGATTTACAAAATGCTTCTTCTATTTATAGACAATTTGAAAATTGCTACTACATGGGCCGACTGACTTGCCATTAAAGACTGTAATAACTATCTACCTAATAACTTAGCTTCTGAAATAAATTCGACTGGACTATGTTGCCTACTCGTGGACTTTTCCTTCTTGTCAGACTGACAGACAAGATCTTGACTTGTACAGCCTCTGACAAAGTCGGCTGAGAGTCAAACACAGATCTGCGAGTAATTACATTTTTCCAACACTCACCCTTAATTATGAGCAGATGGGGATTTAAAACAAAAATTTACAAAATGTTTCAGAGCTTAGACATGCTCTGTTTATGACAGAGTTCACTGTGCAGAACTTGTCATTCCAAGATAACTACGCAGATACTGGAATGTGTCCTTTGCCAATGGCTTTGTGAAGATGTCGGCCAGTTGGTCTTCAGACCTGCAAAATTCCAAACAAATTTCCTTGTCGTTCACCAACTCTCTTATAAAATGAAACCTTATGTCGATGTGCTTAGTTCTCTTGTGAAACACATGATTCTTTGATAATGCTATGGCTGAATTTTTGTCACAGAAGATTGTTGTCGGTTCTTGATGGTTCTGTGACAAGTCTTTTAAGACTCTCCTCATTCAGACAGCTTGACATGCAGCACTTGTTGCTGCAACATACTCTGCTTCAGCTGAAGATAGAGTTACTATGGGCTGTTTCTTTGAAGCCCATGAGACAACACCTGTACCAAAATGAAATGTGTACCCAGATGTGCTTTTCCTGTCATCTATGCTGCCTCCATTGTCACTGTCAGTGTAACCAATGAGTTTAAAATTTTCTAAGGTTGAATACATAATACCAAGGTCTTTTGTGCCACTTACATACCTCGGAATTCTTTTACCTGCTTGCCAATGTGAGTCTTTTGGTGACTCCATGAACCTTGAGATCAGACTTACACCATACATAATGTCTGGTCTTGTTGCTGTCAAATACATAAGGATTCCAACAAGCCTTTTGAACAGTGTAGGATCTACAGTGGATCCTTCATCATCCTTGCTCAATTTTAAACCTGTTATTACTGGTGTTGGGGCTGTCTTGCAGTTAGACATGTTAAACCTTTTTAAAACTTCACTTGCATACTTAGACTATGATATAAATATACCACTTTCAAACTGCTGAACTTCAATGCCCAGAAAAAACTTCATAAGCCCCAGATCAGTCATTTCAAATTCACTTTCCATGACTGTTTTAAACTCTGCTATGCCATAATCACCAGTAAATATTAAATCATCTACATACAGGCAAACAATTAACATCTCACCTTGCTCATCGACTTTGGTGTACAAAGTCGGTTCACTTTCACTTCTGTGAAATCCATTTTCAATGAGATAGGAATCAATCCGATTGTACCAAGCTCTAGGAGCTTGCTTCAAACCATAGAGTGCCTTTTTCAGCCTGTAGACTTTGTGCTCTTGACCTGGAACTTCATACCCTTGTGGCTATTCCACATATAATTCCTCTTCTAGATATCCATTTAAGAATGCCGACTTGACATCCATTTTATGAACTGGCCATTTGTTTTGTGCAGCAATGGCCAAAACTATTCTGACTGTTTCCATGCATGCAACAGGTGCAAATGTTTCATTGAAGTCGATGCCTGGTTGCTGTGTGAACCCTCTTGCTACCATTCTTGCTTTGTGCTTTTGCACATTCCCATCAACATCTTGCTTTGTCTTATAAATCCATTTGACACTGATTACATCCTCGTCTTTTGGTACATCAACCAGTTCCCATGTCTAGTTTTTCTCAATGCATTCTATTTCTTCATCCATGGCTTGTGCCCATACTTCTTCAACAGCTTCTTCAAATGTTAGTGGATCATATATAGGAGAAAATAATGCAAACAGAGAGAATGAATTAGGTGTACCAGCTTCATATATCTCTCGCAGACTTCTTGTCTTCACCGGTTCTATCGATGTCGACCTCGACGAAATGCTTGATGGAGTCTGTTATCCTCTTGGTGTACTTGTCGGTGTAGCTTGAGCTGCTACTTGTGTCGATGGTCCTTGTGCTGAACCGTGTCTTGGTGTCATAGGAGTTGATGGTGCTCCGACCGGTTGACTTACATGTGGTATTTGAATCACTTCCTCTTCCATATCATCATTGTCGATGTTCGACATAATCTTGACATTTATGTCGACGATTCCATCCCATGATTCATTCTCGACAAATTGAACATCTCGACTGATTATCACTTTCCTTGTGATGGGGTCATACAACTTGTATGCTTTTGTGTCTTCTGAATAGCCGACAAAAATACATTTATGTCCCTTCTTGTTTAGCTTCCCTCTCAGCTCATCTAGAATATGAGCATATGCAACACAACCAAAGACTTTTAAATGGGAAACACTATGATTCATACCTGTCCATGCTTCTTGGGGAACTTTGTTCTTCACACTCTTTGTTGGACATCGGTTCATAATGTATACGGCAGTTGCGACTGCTTCACCCCAATACTCATTTGGCAAATGCTTGGCTGCCAACATGCTGTGTGCCATCTCCATGATGGTTCTGTTCTTCCTTTCGGCTATGCCATTTTGCTGAGGTGTATATTGTGTAGTGAATTGTTTCTGTATGCCATGGGTCTTGCAAAAATTCAGAAATTCATTTGAAACATATTCACTTCCTCTGTCGGTCCTTAAGATCTTGATACGGTGACCACTCTGATTCTCCACGAGTGCCTTGAACTGTTGAAAATAACCAAATGCATCAGATTTATGTTTCAAGAAATATACCCATGTATTTCTTGAGTAATCATCAATAAAGGTTAGAAAATACTTGCAACCACCAATGGATGATGTCTGCATTGGACCACAGATGTCAGAGTGCACAATTTCAAGTGGTGTGCGTGCTTTATAAGAATTTCCGACTGGAAATGTCTCTCTGTGCTGCTTGCCAAAAATGCAGCCTTCACAAACCCTCTTTGGTCTATCGATCAATGGTAATCCCTTCACCATATTCTTTGTGTGCAGTAGTTTCAACCCACCAAAATTCAGATGTCCAAATCTGAAATGCCACAACCAGGATTCATCCTGAACTTCTGTTTGAAATGCAGCTTGCAAATTAGCGCTACAATTTTCTCTCTTGTCAAGGATCTCGATTGTTTCTTCACTTTCTTCCTTGAATGCAGTTCCTGTCTTTGTATTCCCTTTTATGTCGGGAACTATCCTTAATGGAAACAAGCGGTTGCTTGTCATTGGCACTTTTGCTATCAGCTGGTCGCTTGGACGCTTGTCTTTGATCACACAGTGTTCATCTTCCATGTAGACTCTATAGCCCTTTTGTAACAACTGTCTAATTCTTAACAAATTATGTTTCAGACCTTCGACATGATAGATATCAGGGATATACTTACTCTCCCCCTGTTTGGTTATAATATCAACAGTGCCTTTTCCTAAGACAATGACTTGGACATTGTTTCCAAGTGTCACATCAGTTTTAACTGAAGTGTCTAGATTGGAAAATAGATTTAAATTACCAGTCATATGGTTGCTGCATCCTGAGTTCAGGTACCATATGTCATGTGGACTTTCTTGAACAGCATTGCATTCAAGTGGAGATGTCGATGCCATTAACATTGCACCTGTTGAAGTGTTGGTGTTGGTCGACTGACTTGGGCTTTTCCTTCCTTGGTCATATTGCTTCTTCCTGCATTCATACGCATAATGACCAAACTTCTTACAGTAATGACATTGAATTTTTTATTTATCAAACCTCTAGCCACTTGGTTGACTTGGGTTTTGGTTATCTTCTCTGCCACTAACATTTGCAGGATTTCTGCCTCGTCCTCCTCTTGAATAACTTCTTCCTCTTCCTCTGAAGTTGTTTCTCCCCCTACCTCTACCACGGATTATGGATGACTGTGCTGCAAATGCACCTTCCAATGATGTCTGTGATCTGTTGATTCTGTGTTCATGATTGATGAGTGAAGCTTGCAACTCATCAATGGTAAATGCTGACATGTTTGTGTGTTCCTCTAAGGTCACAACCAAATTTTCAAATCTTGGGGGAAGACTTCTAAGAATTTTTTCAACAACCCTTTGGTCTAATATGGGTTCTCCATGAGATTTCAGTTGGTTTATCAACCCAACAACTCCGGTGTAGAATGTGTCTACATTCTCTGAATCTTTCATGCACAGAGATTCAAAATCTTTTCTCAGAATCTGCAGCTTGGATGTCTTTACCTTATCCAAACCTTGATAGGAATTCTCCAATGCATCCCATGCTTCGTTGGCATTAGTTGATGCTACTATTCTTGGGAGTATGCTCTCATGCATAGCCTGATGTATGAAAAACAAAGCTTTTCCATCTTTCTTCCTCTGTTCTCTCAAGACATCTTTCTCAGCCTGTGTGAGATTGTTATATGCTTCCATGTCTGCTGGTTCTGCATAACCATGCTGGACTATCTCCCAGACATATTGACCTCTGAATAAAGCCTTCATTGTTAAAGACCAATATTCATAATTCTTTCCTGTAAAACTTGGAGGTTGCAATGAACCAAAAGTGGAAGCCATTTTAATTTTTAATTAAATTTCCTTAGAAAATTAATTTCCACTTTTTAAGACAAGATTTATTTCCTGAAATCTTGGGCTGATATAAACCTTGCTTTGATATAACCTTGCTCTGATACCAGATAGCCAAAACCAAGCCGACTAAACTTGGGTTTAGGGCTCAGTCAATATTAAAAAAAAAAATTTCATTTTTAACTTTTCACTCCGACCACTTTACCTTTTTTTTTTAGTCGACTGAAACTTGTCTATGTTCGACTAGACAAGTTTATAAATTTTAGTCGGTCCTTCACTCGACCAAAATTACTCCGACTTACTTGTCCGACTGATTTTTACCTCGACCACTTTTACTTCGACCAAGTCGGCTCTCCGACCAAGTCAGCTCTCTGACCAAGTCAGCTCTTTGACCAAGTCGGCTCTTTAACCAAGTTGGCTTGACCACTCTAGTCGGCCCACTCTAATCGGCTCACTTTGGTCGGCTCACTTTGGTCGAAATCTGCAGAATATGTTTCTTAGTCTAAAGACTTAAGAAATTACAAATGCTTTTCACCTGTAAGTAATATGAAGTAAAATAGACACATTTACAAATCCAAATAACTTATGAAAAACATATGCCCAAATATGTAGGAAGACTTGAGTCGACCAATGTGCCGTAAAACTTGGAACTTTCACGTGTTGAGATTTTTATGGGTTCTTGTTCTTTTACTTATCAGTAATTGTAAAAGACATTTACAGAAGTAAATCTAGAAATATGTGCGGCCAAATAATCATGTATTCAACCACAAACTATTTCATATATTAACTATGCTGAAATACAAAGTAATACAAACTTGTCGGTTACAAAATGGTCGGTCCAGACTTGTCCGTCCAGACTCGTCGGTCTACAGAGCTTCAACTCTTCAACTAAATCATATGCACAGAAGCTTGAGCTTCGAATTCTCTTTCTCACCCAGAGTTCCTTCAGTTTATATTGTTTTTCTTGTGTCTGTGTAAACTGATTTACAAAATGCTTCTTCTATTTATAGACAATTTGAAAATTGCTACTACATGGGCCGACTGACTTGCCATTAAAGACTGTAATAACTATTTACCTAATAACTTAGCTTCTGAAATAAATTCGACTAGACTATGTTTCCTACTCGTGGACTTTTCCTTCTTGTCAGACTGATAGACAAGATCTTGACTTGTACAGCCTCTGACAAAGTCGGCTGAGAGTCAAATACAGATCTGCGAGTAATTACATTTTTCCAACAACCAAAGGATTCACATTGCTTTCTTATCAGCTCCATGGATATGGGGCACCTAAAATATGAAGGCACCTCCACCTCCAAATAATTTTGTGTTGAATCCATAAGAAGAATTAAAGAATACACTGACTCATTTATTGAATGCATTGGTATCAGTACACTCAGATAATAAGTTACTCTTATCACATGCTAGGTATTAAAGTCGAAGACAATCTAATGGTAGAATGCTATTTTCGAAGTCATATTAATGAAGATTACCGTATCTACAGTTTGAATATATATAGCTTCTCTTGCGGTTAATGGGGCTCGAAATCGCAAAGGCGAAGGCGTATGCTGCACATGAGAGGAAGGGCCTCTCACCCCCATCGCAATTGCAGCAAATATGTTATGTAAACACACTGTCCGCAATGCTCTCCACGCATCAGCCTTCCTAGCTGTGGCCAGATGAAGAGGCTTACGTTAAATTTCCTTTTAGAATTTCAACCCAGAAAATAATTCGGCAGTTACCAGGACAATCTAAGGGAATGAGAGGAGAGAAGACTTGCCTGCAACACCGATGGTGATCCCTTTGAAGACAGAATGAAAACACAGTACGAATATGAGCAATAAGCTATCTCCCATGGAGGTTTTCTTGACCAATGATGTCTGGGGCGGTGTTTGGAGGACCTTCCCATCTGCACACAGATATTAAATCTCTGAGAGTTCAAAATATAACTAAGATTCCTCATCAATATCCTTAAAAATGAAGAAGAAATAAATGAAAATGATGAACCTAATTAGTTACCCAAGCCTGCTGCCTGCACGTCGTAGTATTTGTTAACTAAAATAACTAATATCAATTTAACTTCGTGACAACTTCAAAGATTGCGGCTTCAAGCGACGATGAGTTCGTTATGAGATGGGTATCGGGGGGGAGATAAAACCAAACCATGCATCTACTGATAATTGAAATTAACTAGGTGTCTACTGATAACTGCAGTGATCATTCGTACATTAACACCGAGTTCAGGGAGGTGGCAGCAGTTTAAATGTGAGTGTTGAATCGTTGGACGCGTGGGCGAGTTGCAGATACGTAACCTACCCATCAACCACCAGGTATCTCCTCCACGTACGCTAACAAACTCCTCAGGGGCTAACAGATTCCTCGCGTTCCTAAAATCGGCGATCAGGCAATCGGCTTACGTAACAAACTCCTAGATCGGCAGCTAGTTAAGACTAGTTAAAAGATCAGACGATTGAAGACATCCGAGTCATACACTTGGCATGTTTTGGTGGATCTTGATGATCCACTCAAGCAAGTCCATCCCCAAAATATCACATATAAACGCCTATAGACATAATGATACTCGTCATTATTGACTTTCAATACTACAACTCTTTGACTCATCTCAGTACCAATACTACAACTCTTTGACTCATCTCGGTACGCAAAATGGCGATGGCAGGAAACTACTCAATTTCTTCAGAGTCTATTAAGACCTTTTGAATGAGTGCCAGACTCTCTTTCTCGTTACTTTATGGGAATTGGGCTTCAGTGAGAAGTGTTCTATATATAGTTTTATGTCTCCATATTCCATGTTTATTAAATTTAGATATTTTTTCCTTTCATAATTTTATTATGAAAGAGCTGAAGAACAGCAAGTAAAATAAAAAATTTCATTATAAAAATCCGAGAAACTTTAATAAAAAAAATTGTGGAATAAGTGCATAGTCACTTGTTAACCTGATTTTTTTAATTTTTATAAAGTTGACATCTAAAATTATTTTTGTCTCTAAAAATCATATAATTGAGTAGTATGATGACACAATGTTAAATAAATACCATATAATTAAATAAAAACTAAAATAGGGAGCACAATCAGTTGCAAATTTAAAGATAAATAAAAGTACTAATTATAATTAAAATTAAAATTATATATATATTTTTAACTAAAAATCATATAATTTAATAGTATGAGGCAATGTTAAATAAATATCATATAATTAAATAAAATTCTAAAATAGTGAACACATTCAGTTGCAAATTTAGAGATGAATAAAAATACTAATTATTTTTTTTTTAATTTAATTATTAAATATATATTTCTAATTTATAATTTTTTAAAATTTATTTTAAATAAACAATATATTTGATAAAACGAAATTTTAATACTTCTTGATAAATTATTATTTTTAAAAATTATCTAATATATTAATGAAATTTGTCAACGTTGTTGCTAGTTTTTTTGGCAATTTGTTGAATTATGGTTACCTTTATCATGATGATCAAATGTTTTTTTATTAATATTAAATAAATAAAATAATATAAAACTACTTAGATTTAGTTAATAAAATTTTAATTTTTTTTAGAAACATAATTTAAAGAAATAAGTTTTATTATAAAATTGCAATTAAATGTTTAAATTTGGTTTTATGAAAGTTAAAAACTAATAGTATTATTTAAATTGAAATTTGTTTTATGTTTAAAATAAATTTATATTAATTTTTTATTTTTATTATTGTAATTTTTTATTTTTTTTTAATTTATTAAATATGATGTAAACTTGATTTTTCAACGTTAAAATATATGTATTAAATTGTAATTTTTGTGTTTTTAATTTGATTTGTATAAAGTATTATAATAAGAAATAAGAACATAATTAAATTTCTTGAAACAATCCCATGGTGTATTTAAGAAAAAATTAGGAACTTAATATTAAGTCTAAATGGAAAAGGGGTCAATGAATCACGAAAACAAATGTTTACAATTCTATGATAAGCTATAATAAAAGAGCAAATAAATTCACTATAGCAATGTTATGTATCTATATAGATAACATTTTGCAATACAATATTTATTAGTAAATTCATTAATAACTAGCATTACATGTTGTTATAAGAACTATTTTGTATTAATTTATTTCATAAAGTTTCATTTTCATATTAGTTCCTACCAAAGAAGGCTAACATAATGTTTTATGCTAACTTTGCATTTCCAATTAATCATATTTGTTATCCAATTTCACCTAGTTCTTGTAAGGACACTTATAATTAAGGACCAACTTTTGAGACATGTAGAAGAAAATCAATAACTAGAAAATATTTTATATTGGGCACTTTTTTCTCTAATTAAACACAAACAAATTTTATCATAAACTTATAGATAGAGAGATATATACATAAATAAAGCTTTAAAATTTACTAAAGTACTTGGAAGGATTGCCTTAAATGCAAGTTTGTCTGGTGCATAAGGCTCACCACAAAGTTAAGCTCGTGCTTAGACAACGAGCAAGTGGGTTTCAGGTGACGAGCAATGACCATGGATATGAGATTGTCAATACAATTGATGAGGAATATGGATCTAGAGTGTTCAAAATCCCTAGGAGAATATGCCATTGGGACAATTGCGATAAAAATAGGATTTAAGGGAGGAAAAATTTTACCTGTAGAGTGAGTCTCCACCACCACAATAGTAAATCCATTTTCTTAGGTGATCCAAAAGACACACATAGAACTCTACGGCCCATCCACCCGGTCTAGCTGATCTATCGTTCTAGAAAGAGAGTAGCGCTATGTGAACCTAAATTTTGGTTATAAGATTAAGAAGAGCTAGTCCTTGTTCTCCATTTAGCCATCAATGAAAAAAATATGAAGATGGAAAAATATATGTTATGTTTTCCCTTGGAGGTTCTGTGAACATGTGCTTGTAGTGTGTAGTAGTTGTCATTGATATGGATTTGAAGTTAAAGCACTCGATTCAATATTGATCTCTAATATTCCATATGGTGTTAATAACCTTTCTTCCCTTTGCTTGAGGGTGGAAAAAATATGAATTTTGGTCTCTTTCCAAAAGCCACAGAGCCCTACTTTTTATTCTCCAATTTACTTCATTATAGGATAAGATCCTAGAGTTTTTTTTCAATGAGTCCAACTTATCCTTTAAGTCATCGGTGAGATGCCTATATTTAAAAAATTCTATATATCACTAATTGTCCTTTCTGTTGATAGAAGAGTATTATCTAAATCATCCATGGTTCCATATACATTCTTCATGGTTTCACTCCTAAAATTCCCATTTACCATGAATTTTGTTCAAGGTTCCTTGCATGGTTCCACCACCTTGTGACCATTACTCATGGTTCCATAAATAGAGCTCATGGTTCCACAAACCACACTCATTGTTCCATAAGTAGATCTCATGGTTCCACCATAATGTTCATCAATCCATTAACTTTGTTGGATATTCAACCACCAAATGTTCAAGATCTTCCACCCAAGTGTCGATGGTTCCATTTACATTCTTCATGGCTTAATAATCATTTACCATCTGTAATGTCCCCAAAAATTGAAAATAATTTGTTTTATCAGGCTAGTAAAAACTACCTATGCGGAACATTATAGAACTTACAGAATATAACACACACTGAATGTACCACTATTTGGTTGTAAGCTATTCTTACGTTCTATCATATTACTTTCAGTTATGAATATTACAATATTTTACTTACGATGTCATAATGCTTGTTTACTACATTATTCTTATGGTTATACATTATTGCATATGTGTCATTACTTGATTATATGCTTCGCTCATTTCTGCATAGTCTTACTTATTATTTATATGGTTCTAACTTAACTTTGTTTCTGGAACTAAAGTGGGTGGAGTGGCTGGACTAGTTCTCCCATGTGACCGTCGGAGAGGTAAGGTGTCTACTTGTCGAGCATGCTTACTTAGTTCCATTCGAACTAAGGCACCTCTTTCATTCTATGTAGATTTTACTTAGCAATAGAGACTTGTTTTAAGGAGTGCCGTATGTTTTGATCATTTAAGCATCTACTAGTTGGTTTTATGGTTTCTTACAGAATCAGCTTGATAACGAGGTAATTACTATGTTTATTCATTTATATACCTAGATAGATTATCTATGTGATGCCTACTATTCATTATGAATTTAGAGATTCATCGTTAATTTAAGTTTCATGTTTATTACATTTAAGAGTATTAACATGTATTTGTAATTCATATTTATTGCATTAAAATTATTAATACGTCTTTTATTTATTCTTGGCAGGTTATAAACTTTGGCTTGAAGGACCAACTCTTGATTTTATACATAGCAATAATACCATGGCATATTTCATATGCCATGGTTTCTAAGCTTAATGCTTAGGGAAAATAGATATGCTATGGTTTAAGGCTTAAACCTATGGTTATATGTTATACATGTAATACTCTGCATAGTCTTGGACTTAGTGTTGGCGCATATATTGCAGGGTTCAAACATTAAACGTTGGGGTTTAACACTATGCAATGATAAAAGGTGGCAAACAATATTGGTTGTTTACAAACTATGGAAATGTGGGTTTTGGCCTTTGATAATGGACACCAGGCTGGTGCCATTAATGTGCCTTGGGTTTCATGGAAGCCCAAGGTTAGGGCTTGGATCATGATGGAATTTGGCCATTTGTTTTGTTTGTGATGGTTTGGTCTTGGTTCTGCACAGTAGGCGGAGGTGACTTCAAAGGTATGGATTCCCTATGGTTTTTACAGCAATGTGGCATTTTTTTTGTGGCTTGTTCGATTCCATACTTCTCACCATTTGTTTTTTTGGTTGTGGTTGCAGGTGACAGGGTGGCGAGGAGATGTTGGAATCGTTTCATGACTGTGTGTTGTGGGTTGGCATTACCACTACGGTAATCTTGCTAACAAGTTGATACTTGCCATTACTTGGATTTGGGATTGGGATTGAACTTGTTGGGGTTTAGTATGCCTGTGTTGGTTTTTATAGTTGCGTTTGGGTTTTGGGGGTTGTCTGTATCGTGACAGATTTCTGTCGGTACACCCCAGCGTTGAGTTTTAGCGTGTGGTTTTCATTTTCCCTCGAGTCTGTTTGTAATGATGTAATGGGATGTAAAAAATTGATGGGATTCTTGCCATGAGGCGAAACTTGATTGCATTCACAGGCTCTACGTGTAATTTGTAAATTTGGGGTAAATTTATGCAATGTACATAGTGGCAGCACCATTGCTTATGATAGTGCCACGACCATTGGAAGACTGTGTAAACTTATTTTAATACTTATAATTATGGGTATTCAATTCTATACTATGTAGTTGTTATTTAACCTTGGGTTTTAAATGGCGGTTTTCCTCGTGGTTGGACTATGTAAAATTTCTTCCATTAATATCTTAGTTATGATAATTGGTAATGTTGACAGCGTATGGCTTGGGCCATGCCGCATATGGTTTAGGCGCTTTCCATGGAAGCTGCGAAATCGTAGACTGTTTAGATTTACCTTATGGTTTTTATTTAATGCAATGTTGAAACAGATGAGTCATGGGTGCAACCCTGGATGGCTTCAATTGTTGTAGGCGAATTTGTTGATAGTGAAAGTTTGTTTTTTATATGCACTGTATATTTTATTTATAAGCCGTGGCTTATGTAAATATCGTGCATAGCTTAATGAGGGTCTTATGATCTCTTGTGTAATGATTATTGTTTTGATTTATAGCCTGTGTGTTTAGAGCTGGGCCGAGGCCGAGCTTACAACGTGGCTGCAAAGCGAGGGTCTCACAACCTTGCTGAAGTGAATGTATTTTATTAGTGTAGCCCATATATTCTCGGTGTATAACGTGGCCTTGATAAATGTAAAACGACTCCACAGGATTCGAATCTTGGTCGTTGTTGATGTAATGAGTTATAATTTAAGGTGGATGGGATTTGGGGCTTAGGTGCCCATAGGATTAAATTCCTTCCCTCTCTTGCATATTTATTTGGGCTGTGTAAAATTATGAGGTGGTTTATAAAATGATTCATGTGTGTTATGTTTACTATAGATCATATATTATGTATTGAAAATGACTGAGGTCGCCTACAAGATTCGTTCGTGCAACTGTAATGCAATTATATTTTTTTAATTGTTTATAATGTTACTTTGGTTAATTGCTATGTGATGGCTGTGAGACGATTTTAGATGGGACTATTCGATTTCATGGCATACAATTTGATTATGTAGATTTCTAATTTTAGGACTATGGATTTTAATTAGGAAAAGGAACTTGACTTTAGACCAATGAATGGTAACAATGCTTACTCTGTTTATTTGCTTATCATGAGGTTATTTTTAATGGAGATGATTTAATAGTTAGCATATAATTAAATATGCAGACCTTGAAAGGTATTGCTGGTTTATTATCTTGGATTTAATATGAAAATATTTATAAATTGTGCATTAGATATAGTTATTATTTTGGTAGTTTAGATTTGTATTTCTATTTTATATATGTTAATATCTATATTTATATATTGTTAGGCCCTCAAATTGTCTTTTATAATGATGTTATTTACAATAATTTCCCTACCTATTTACCGAAATCTAATACATTTATCTTTAATTTGTCTATCTTTTACTATGTTTTCATCAATTATAACTTATAAATGTAAAATAAGCTTAATTCATCATTTTTGATGTGTTATTGCATTTAGTGCACATTTTGGCACTCCATTCATCCCCTTCTATCGGTCCTAAGTTCTGCACTGAGTTTTAATGGCATGTTTCTTATTAGGTTCTTGGTTTGTTTTATCCTCGCCTTCTATTTCTCGTCGGTCATATTGATCCTACATATGCAAATCAATACATATTCAATTATCAAACAAATAGATAATTGAAAAATAAATATATTAAAATCATCATTTAAGATATTCATAAATTTAAGTTGTAATAAGTTTTAAAAAATATTCATTTAAATTTAATAAGAAATGAAAATATTAAATATTAAAAAGAGAAAATGATTTAAATATTAAAAAGGATGTTAATTTATATAAGGGACATCCATTAAAGTTAAACATTACGTGGCTTATAAAAATGAATGGTTTAAAACATAAAAGAGACCATATGAAGTATTTAACCATATTTAATGATTTTTTAATATTATAGATAATTTGTTTGGTTTTTACATGTATATCATACAAACTAACGGATTGATTTTATATATAGCATACAAATTAACACATTCCTTTTATGTTTTATGCAGCCATAAAGGGATGTACAAGTAGGCAAATATGGAGGATTAATGAACGTCGTGAAGAAAATGGAAACGCGTAGTCACAAAATGGATGGTGATGAAGCCCAACCATAATTAAACCTAGCACCCAAGCAATAGAATTCAAACATGAATTAAGATTAGCATCCAACTCATTATGTAGCATGTTCAACTTTTTGTCTAGTTCACGACGCAACTAACCGCTCAATTCGTTAGTTAGACTCTGCGCTATTGATAAAAGATTCTAGTCATTAAAACATTGAAATAGTCTGCAGATTGTTTCTTATCCATGTGCTTGAATAATGAAGAGGCTCCCATTCTAGAAGGATTGCTGTCACGCTCCTTTCCTTAATAGCTCGCTGCTAGTCCACACGTTTAAATGAAGGAACTCTCTCGTTCTAGAAGATTTCCATTGTGTACACTTCCCTTACCTAACACCACTCCACCAACACGCTAAAGAAGGAGCATGTATACCACATCATGCCATCGTTCACGCTGAAGAAGAACCAACGTGCGAGGGAGAAGGAGAAGCACTATGTGTTGGCATTCGGTTAGTTGTTTTTAATAATGATTGACTATTTTAGGAGCAGTCGACCACTGAAAGGGTCAACCTACTCATCCTTCTAAACATTATATATATCGGCCTCCACGCGAGAGCTTAGTAGCTAGTCACTGATGTATAGACTCTGTAAATATTGTTCCTCATTTTAATATAAGTTACATTCTTGATGTGTATGATCGTGTTCATATAAGAGCTTAGACGTAGCCTTTGATTGCTAAGAAGGGCCCCTCAACAATCGGAGGTTCTATTTGTACATATTCAGCAGTTTCCTTTCGTTTTTGCAGATAAGTAATTTTGTTTTTTAGTTTTCTTGTAGATGATGTTCTGTTGTTGATAAGCTGTAATTTTCCTATATTTTTATGTGATCTATGCATTAAGAATAGATACGGTCGACCATTTGCATTTATGTTTATTTCATCTCTCAGCCTTTCATTTGCAATATTTGTCTAGATTGCTTTCCAGCCTGTTTTTCAGCATTTCATATTTCTGATCTAGATTTGTGAAATTTCTGTTTTGATTTATTATCGCATTGTATTTATGCTTTACATTCATTGTTACAATTAGATATTACACAGTTTTTATTTTTAATCCATTTCATATGGTGTTTCATTAACAAACGATAACTTCTAGGTTTTATATGCGGCAACCTTATGAGAGTATGTTGTGAAGATATACATTTAATGTATGAGATAACCCATACGTTGACTCAATTTGGCTTTAGGGTACATACATATGTTTTTTTTTTAAACACATACATATAATTTTATATTTAAAGAGGAAGATCTTTGAAGTATTTGGTTAATAAATAAAATTTGAATTTTTTTTTATAGAAATTTATTTTAAGAATTAGTTTGTAATTTGTAGTTTTTAATAATATTAAATTATTTGTTTATAATATAATATGATTATAAAGTAAGAATAACTTTATGCATTAAAGAAGTTAATAATTTAGATTATATGTTATAGAATTTAGTTTAAAGTAGTAAAGTGGAATTTAGCTTGTAATTTGGACATTTCTTTAGTTGATAAACTTTAATTATTTAGAGTGTTTTGCAATTGTAATTAAATATATAATATTTAATTCACAATATAGTTTGTGATATAGTTTTAAGTTGGTAATTGAAGTTGTAAATTAACTTGTATTTTAATATAATTTGTAGTGTGGGATTTGTTTTAAAATGCTTCATGAATGATAATTTTGAGTCTTCAAAGAAAGTAACCAATCTGGATTTTAGTTTGATTTCTTCAAGCTATTGTTTTTCGATGGGTAGAGTAGATTAGGAACTAGTTCCAATTCAATTTTAATAAGTTCATTTGTATTAGATGCATTAGTTTCATTTTAAAAGTTCTCATAGCTTAGTTTACTTTTCAAATTCATAGATTAGTTGTTGATTAGATTGGATTTGTTAAACTAGTTTTCTTACATTAGTTTATGATTCCTTGCAAAGTATTTGTTGACACTTGGTCTTTAGATTAGTGTTTCAATTTTCTTTATACCGTTGCATAAGTTCAATAACTAGAGTAGGATAGTTGGTTAGTTTGCTCTTTTGGAAATATATAATAGTTTCACTCATAGAATAGATAGATTAGTTGCTCTTTTCACTTGTAGCATAATTTCATGTTTTATAGTAATTAATTTCATATTTGCTTTCGTAATTAATTTCAGCATTTACTTTCGTAGTTAATCACATGGTTATGTATATTCTCATCCTTGCGTAAGCATATAGTTCATACATTCATGAAATAGTTTAGTTGATTTATTTCCTGTTCTGAATAGTTAAAATTACTTTCATTACATTAGATTGCTTTCGGACCACGTGACTACTTTCCTAGATTAGTTGTTGCAATTTCATTTCATAGAATAGATTAGCATAGCATTAGAATAGTTTGAATCTCATTTATTAATCAGTTTCCTACCTTTATAGAATAGATTAATATAACATTAGATTTGATTTGAATTTATAGTTACTTTTCAAGTCCTTAGTTAATTCCCTATTTTTATAGATAGATTAAATTTCTGCATTTAACTCATGATAGTCATGCATGTAGATTAAAATCATATAGTTGAATGTTAGCACATTTGCATATTTAGTTAGCTTAGATTAGTTCAAGCTTTCAATCCTGCACATATAGTGTTTGCATCTCACAAGCTCCCTCCCCGGGTTGACAATTAAGTGTTGAAGTAGATAGTGCATATTTTTCCCAACATATATATTTTAGTTTAGCTGTAGATAGTAGAATAGGTTAACTAGCTTGTAAGCTTATACTTATACATATAAAATCTTACTTCTGCACTAGTCTATTCAATTCTAAAACATACCTCTACTAAAAAATGAAATATGTCAGTAGAGTTATAAAGGCCAAGAGAACAGAGAGGTAATAGATATGAAATAAAACCTAGTTTGTACTTAACCCAGTTTCAATAGTAAAAATAATACAAGAATTAAAACTATAGTGAAGAACCCTTGATAAACATTTTTGAATGAATTAAAATTGTAGAAGTAAAGTGATGAATAAACCATGGATAAATCTGGTATAGAAAATAACTTACAACCTAGGCTTATAATTTAAAAATGTAAACCCTAGCAGATTTTAAACAGAGAAACAACCACATAGGGTTAGGAAATGCAATGTAATTATTTTCCCAACATAGCCATCATTTATTATATAAAAATGGAATAGAAAGTCTAGGGCTTAATACCTGTAACTTGAAGCTCTTTTAATCGCCGAATGTGCACACTCAAATAACCAGCATTAACAATTCATAGGCATATATGATCTTTGTATTAGATGAACGAATCACTTGGGAACTACCATGTTCCACCCAACCATGACTCGGAACCGTTCCTGGTTTAAATCCATATCCCCTCGAGCTGGACTCCAACATGCAAGTAGCTTGGAGCTCCTAAGGTAGGGTTTCCTATTTGGTATTTTAGGTCTGGATTAGTTCTCCTTTTTCCCTCCAGGAAAATGTTCTTCAAGAATTTACTGGAGAGAAAAATAGGCAGAAAATGACTCCTCCAAATGATAGATCAGCACCCCAAGCCTTTCCTTAGCTTGAGACTTTATAGACAGACTTTTCAGTCAGAGGGACAGTTAAATCAAGAAACTTAACCCTTTTTAATTAATTTGGGTAATTTTTTTAATACTTTAACTTAGGAACTTTCAACTAGTTCCTAATTAGACTTTTGTAGGTATTGGAATATTTATTATATTTAAATAATAAGTAAGAATGGATAGATATTTTCTTTCTTTCTTTCATCATTAATATTATTACTATATTTATTCTTTATACATCCCATGTATAAAATACATAATAATATAACACTTGTTAACATTTTTCTTTGGGCATCATGTATCATAATCCTTAGAATTAATGACACTTTTTCATTAAGGTCAAATATGTAGATGGTTAGGTCTACTAGGATAGGTAACTCTAAGCATCCTTGCATGTTGGATTCCCTCGTATAACGCGATAGTTCTTCAGTACTTGATGAGAATACATAAATTCAAAATTTCATTTAATTCTTGAGTCGTTTTCACTCGATAATTATTAAATTCTTTTCAGTAACCCCTAACGCTTACTAGATCCCATAGTCAACGCTTAAACAAGGAGTTACAAACTTAGTACAATTCCATATCTCTTCACTCAACACTAATGCTAGGATGTACTTGTATGATACACCTAGGGATACAATGGACAAGGATCTGATGCTCCAGAGCTTATGCTCACATCAACATGGAAGGCTCTAGGGCTTATCCCCAACACTTCCAATCTTATCTTTTCATGTGTTCCAGAGCTTCACGCTCAACAAAAATATAAATACTCATGTGCTCTAGATATCCTCGCTCAACACAACGTCAATTATTCATTTTCTCCAGAGCTCCTTGCTCAACACAACATCAATTACTCATGTGTTCTAGAGCTCCTCGCTCAACATGAAATCAATTACTCATGTGCTCTAGAGCTTCTTTCTCAACACAACATCAATTACTCAAGTGCTGCAGAGTTTTTTGCTCAACACAAACATCTCATCAATCATGTGCTTCAGGGTCCACGCCCAAAACAAACAAGCATATATATATATATATCATTAACAATTGGCTTACACCCAATATATAAAACAAATCATCATGTTCATATGTAGTGGGGTCTTCGACCCAATATATCAAACATAAAATATCAATATAACATCATAATAAATAGGCTCATGCCTATAAGTGTTAGGTTCAAAATCAAGATATTGCATCCCTCCCCGCTTAGATCAACACCATATCGGGTGTTCTAGGGAATCAGAATGACATCATGAAACAAGGCGGGGTAAGCCTTTCTCATGGTGGCTTCATTCTCCCAAGTAGCCTCATCGGCCTCAAAGTGCTTCCATTGCAATTTAAAATAGACTATGGTGCGTTTCCTAAGCTGCACCTCTCTCTTGTCCAATATATGAATAGGCTCAGGGGAAAACTCCCCTTCAGGTTCCACTTGTAATAAGGACCAATAAACTACGTGTTTAGTATCATAAACATATTTCTTTAACAAAGATGCATGGAACACATTATGGACTCTTACATGTGCGGGTTATGCTAGCTCATATGCCACTAGCCCTTTCTTGGCCAGTATTTCAAAAGGTCCACAAAATCTAGGTACTAACTTACCACACCTACCCAAGCTGAACGAGCTTTATTTTCTCCAGAGCTCCTTGCTCAACACAACATCAATTACTCATGTGTTCTAGAGCTCCTCGCTCAACATGAAATCAATTACTCATCTGCTCTAGAGCTTCTTTCTCAACACAACATCAATTACTCAAGTGCTGCAGAGTTCTTCGCTCAACACAAACATCTCATCAATCATGTGTTTCAGGGTCCACGCCCAACACAAACAAGCCTGCATATATATATATATATATATATATATATCATTAACAATTGGCTTACACCCAATATATAAAACAAATCATCATGTTCATATGTAGTGGGGTCTTCGACCCAATATATCAAACATAAAATATCAATATAACATCATAATCAATAGGCTCATGCCTATAAGTGTTAGGTTCAAAATCAAGATATTGCATCCCTCCCCGCTTAGATCAACACCATATCGGGTGTTCTAGGGACTCGGAATGACATCATGAAACAAGGCGGGGTAAGCCTTTCTCATGGTGGCTTCATTCTCCCAAGTAGCCTCATCGGCCTCAAAGTGCTTCCATTGAAATTTAAACTAGACTATGGTGTGCTTCCTGAGCTGCACCTCTCTCTTGTCCAATATATGAATAGGCTCAGGGGAAAACTCCCCTTCAAGTTCCACTTGTAATAAGGACCAATAAACTACATGTTTAGTATCATAAACATATTTCTTTAACAAAGATGCATGGAACACATTATGGACTCTTACATGTGCGGGTTATGCTAGCTCATATGCCACTAGCCCTTTCTTGGCTAGTATTTCAAAAGGTCCACAAAATTTAGGTACTAACTTACCACACCTACCCAAGCTGAACGAGCTTTATTTTACTTTTACTTTCAAGTAGACATGATCACCTATTTGAAAGTATTTATCTTTTCTTTTTTGATCTACATAAATTTTTTGGTGGTCTTGTGCTTCTTTAAGGTTCACCTGAACCTTGGTAACCATATTTTCTAAGTCCATTAATAAATCAGGCCCTAACATGAGCTGATCCACTGGGCTATCCCAAGTAACCAGTGTTCTACACTTCCATCCATAGAGTACCTCAAAGGGACTCATCTTGGTGGAAGTCTGATAAACATTGTTATACGCAAACTATGCAAGATGCAGGTAGTCTTCCCACTTAGTGGGGTTGTTCATGACATTCATCCTAAGCATGTCTTCAACAATCTGGTTTACTCTTTCTGTCTGCCCGTCTATCTGCGGGTGATACACAGTGCTAAATTTCAACTGTGTCTCCAATCTGGAGAATAAAGATCTCCAAAATTTTCTTGTAAACTTAAAATATCGATCCAAGATGATTTCCTTGGGTATCCCGTACAATCTAAATATCTCCTTCAAGAAAATACCCGCAATGTCTACTTGCTTGTAGGTCAACTTCACAGGAATGAAGTGTGATGCTTTTGACAACTTGTCAATGACTACAAAAATAGAATCCTTTTTCTTCTTACTTTTCGATAGGCCATTGATAAAATCCATACTAATGACCTCCCACTTCCATTCCAGAATAGGTAACGGCTGCAGTAATCCTGAAGGATGTTGATGCTCAGCTTTGACTAGCTGAAATTCCTGACATTTCATGATAAATATCACAATGTCGACCTTTAACTTAGGCCAGAAAAAGTGTCACTTGATGGCGGATATCATCTTTTGATATCCCGGGTTCCTTGAGTAGGGTTCTTGATGAAATTCTGTGAGGATGCTAGACCGAATGTACCCTCTCTCTAGAACATACAATCTATACTTGGACCATAGCAGTCCAGCTTCATCTACTTTGTATTCCTTTTGTTTTTGAAACAACCTATCCTCTTGGACTTTCTTGAGGATTTCGACATAGAAAGGGTCAACTCTGTTGGCTGTTCTAATCTTCTCATGCAATTCTGCATCGGTTTGACTCAAAGTCACCTCATATATCATATGAGTTTGTCGGCTCAAAGCATCAACAACCTTGTTTTCCTTACCCTTAATGTGCTTTAGCTCAAAATGGTACTCACTAAGGAAAGCCAACTACCTGGATTTCCTTGCATTCAGATCTGGTTGATCGAATAAGTATTTCAGACTCATATTTTCTATCCTCAGAAGGAAATTCCTTCCCATGAGGTAGTGCCTCCACATTTTCAATGCATGGATGATGGCAGCTAACTCATGACCGTGCATAGGGTATTTCTTCTCATGCTCTTTTAAATTCCATGATTCATAATAGATCGCATGATCATTATACAAGAGGACTCCTCCAAGTCCTTCCTTTCTTGCATCCGTGCAAACAACGAAATCCCCATTGGGATCCACAATTCGTAGTATCGATGTGGTCATCAAAAGTTGCTTAATCTTTTGAAAACTTTCTTCACACTTGGTGGTCCATAAGAATTTATTTTTTTTCTTCTTCAAAGCGGTCATGGGGCAAGCGATTCTCAATAAGTTATCAATGAACTTTCGATAATATCTGGATAATCCAAAAAATGACCTAATTTCAGTGACACTAGTAGGGGTAGGCCAATCCTTTATGGCTCGAATATTTTTCGGGTCCATAGCTATCCTTGTCTTGGAGATAAAGTGACCTAAGTACTATATCTGTGGTTTGTAAAAATAATATTTACTAAAATTAGGGTAAAGCTGGTGTTCTCTCAGCACTCATAGTACTATGCGAAGGTGCTCTTCGTTTTCTTCTTTATTCTTAGAATAAACCAGTATGTCGTCTATAAATACCAAGACAAAATTATCGAGATACTTACTAAATATGTTGTTCATCATACACATAAATTTTGCGGGTGCATTGGTCAACCCGAACGACATCACTGCAAACACATAGTGCCTATACGTTATACGAAAGGAGGTTTTGTGAATATCCTCATCGCATATCCGTACCTTATGGTACCCGAATCACTAGTCAATATTTGAAAATATTTTGGCTTCTTCCACCTGATCCAACAAGTCATCGATCCTAGGGAGTGGATAACGGTTCTTTATTGTCATTTTGTTCAACTGATGATAATTGATGCACATCCGCATTGTACCATATTTCTTCTTCACAAAAAGTATCGATACTCCCCAAGGGGACACACTGGGTTAGATATACCCTTTCTCTATCAAATCTTGCAACTGTAGTTTGAGTTCCACCAACTCAGGTGCACTCATGCGGTAAGGGGTTTTGGAAGGAGGAACTGATCCCGAGGTCAGTTCGATAGAAAATTATAGGTCTCGTTTCAGAGGTAATCTTGGGATCTCCTCGAGAAACACGTCCTTGAATTATTCAAGAACAAGGAAGTATTCTATGTGGTGTTCTCTTTCAGACTCGAGGTCTCAGATGTTTACTGCAAACAACTTTCAGCCCTTCCTCACACATTTATTCTCTTATAAGGAAGATATTTTCCTTACGGAAACTTTCTTGGGAATGCCTTGAACCTTCACTTGGTTCCCTTGGATATCAATACACAAGATTGACTTGTGTAAGAAACCGAGCATGACATGGCGTTTTTCCAACCAGTCCATGCCGATAAGTATATCGTACGATCCTAAGGGTAGGATGTTTAGGTTTAAATTCGTAGGAAAGCCATTCAGGTTTACGTCACAATTTTTAACTATTTCTGAAACTTTCCATTTTGTACCTGTGGATAACTGCACCAGTGAAGGTTTATCATGATTTTCTTTGCCTAGTTTGCATACATCAACAATTTTAGGTGAAACATAGCTTCGACAAGCACATGCATCAATAAGTATTGAAATAGAAGTGTTCAAGATCTTACCTTCTATATCAACCATGGGATCTTGATGGTTTGCCTATCAGGCATCCAATACTGCATAGATCCATGGTGTTCTTGCTATGTCCTCAGCGGTTGGTTATTCTTGTAAGTTATGCAAGACCCCATTGGTCTTGTTCTTACAATCTCAGGCATAATGAGGCCCATTGCATTTCCAACACTTGATCGTTAGTGGAGTAGCATTGGTCCTTCTTGCTACCTTCTTGATAACATTAGGAGCTGGTACATAAGGCTTTGTACTTGATTTATTGAAGTTCTTGTTTGCTGGAAAGTTGCTATTCTACTTTTTGTATGGATGTGGGTTAAACCTAGGCCTACGTTTATAAAAAAAGTTCTTAGGCTTGTCTCTGTTTCAGTTCATATACTCTTTCCGTAGCTGCCCATGCTCATAGTAGAGCCTGGACTTGTGGAGCGTGGTATCCAAATTTTTTGGCATGTCGAATTCAATCCTTTCTCAAAAGTTTGGAGGAAGACATCCTAAAAACTACTGGATATTTACCTTTTCATCCTTAATGTATGGTACATAATGTAAAAATCTAGAAATCTTTTAATAAGAGTGTCCATACTCATGGACCCCATACATAGCTTGTCGAAATATTTTTTGGAATATACTTTTCTTGGAATATTTTTCGGAAGTTATCACAGCATATTTCTCTTAGATCATATTTCTTGGTGTGTTTCAAATCCCTCCACCATCTGGCTGCCTTACCATTTAAATTATAGATGGAAAGCCGAGCCTTCATCTCACTTGAGTAGTTATGAACTTGGAAATATTTGCTCATTCCCAGCAACCACTCTTCAGCTTTCTCCCCAGTGTTTAATTCCCATTCATAGGTTAGGGCTCTTATATTTTTAAATCCCCCCTGAAGACTGTCATTTCTTCTTTGTTTATTTCTACAAGGAGAAAGAGATACATCGCTAGAAGAACTGCGATGATCTCCTTTTGGTGCTTAAGGGATACGTTTCTCTTTTTCTTCTTCTTTTGGTATACTAGCTTGTTTAGGGTAAGGTTCTCTTTTGGACCTATTTGTGAACTAAGTAGGCTTTCCATGCAGGATTCCTCCCATCATATTTATCATTAATGCTTCATTAATAGCTTGATGTTCCTTTCTTTCATTCAGACTCTCTTCTCTGAAACTTTGCAATTCTTCTTGAAGACTGTCTATAGTCTTCAAAATATCAGAATTTAATTCCACCACCAGATCTGCTTCTGGGGTGGGGGCATTCATCTTTCCTAGCCGACTGTTATCTTCCTCATTATAAATAATTTGAACTGTTCTTTGAAAATTCCTGTAATTTGCAAAAAAATTAAATGACATAAAAATTTCTGTTAGTAACAAAATTTAATAACATAATTTATTTTCTTGTAGTGAATGCTTGGTGTGCTCATAGGTCTCTTAGTATTGAAATTGGGATCTGGTACCACTTGTAATGTACCCAAAAATTGAAAATATTTTTTTTCTTATTAGTCTAGTAAAAGCTACCTATGCAGAACATTATGGAACTTGCGGAATATAACGTACACTAAATGTACCAATGTTTGGTTGTAAGCTGTTCTTACGTTCTATTATCTTACTTTCAATTATGAATATTACTGTATTTTACTTACGATGTCATAATGCTTGTTTACTACATTTTTCTTATGGTTATACCTTATTGTGTATGTGTCGTTACTTGATTATATGCTTTTCCCATTTATGCATAGTCTTACTTGTTATTTATATGGTTCAAACTTAACTTTGTTTCTAGAACTAAAGTGGGTGGAGTGGCGGGACTAGTTCTCCCATGTGACTATCGGAGAGGTAAGGTGTCTACTTGTCTAGCAGGATTACTTAGTTCTGTTTGAACTAAGGCACCTCTTTCATTCTATGCAGATTTTACTTAGCGATAGAGACTTGTTTTAAGGAGTGCTGAATGTTTTGATCATTTAAGCATCTACTAGTTGATTTTACGGTTTCTTATAGACTCAGCTTGATAACGAGGTAATTACAATGTTTATTCATTTATATACCTAGATAGATTATCTATGCGACGCCTACTATCCATTATGAATTTACAGACTCATCATTCATTTAAGTTTCATGTTTATTACATTTAAGAGTATTAACATGTATTTGTAATTCATATTTATTGCATTAAAATTATTAATATGTCTTTTATTCATTCTTGCCAGGTTATAAACTTTGGGTTTAAGGACCAACTCTTGATTTTATACATAGCAATAATACCATGGCATATTTCATACGCCATGGTTTCTAAGCTTAATGCTTAGGGAAAATAGATATGCTATGGTTTAAGGCTTAAGCCTATGGTTATACGTTATACATGTAATAATCTGCATAGTATTGGACTTAGGGTTGGCACATATATTAAAGGGTTCAAACATTAAATGTTGGGGTTTAACACTATGCAAGGATAAAAGGTGGCAAACAATATTGGTTGTTTACAAACTATGGAAATGTGGGTTTTGGCCTTTGATAATGGACACCAGGCTGGTGCCATTAATGCACCTTGGGTTTCATGGCAGCCCAAGGTTAGGGCTTGGCTCACGATGGACTTTGGACATTTTCTTTGTTTGTGATGGTTTGTTCTCGGCTCTGCGCAGTGGGTGAAGGCAACTTCAAAGGTATGGCCTCACTATGCTTTTTATAGCAGTGTGGCATTTGTTTCATGGCTTGTTCGATTCCATACTTCTCACCATTCGTTGTTTTGGTTGTGGTTGCAGGTGATAGGGTGGCGAGGAGATGTTGGAATTGTTTTGTGACTGTGAGCTGTGGGTTGGCATTACCACTACAGTAAGACTACTAATGAGTCGATACTTGCCATTACTTGGATTTGGAACTCAGATTTAACTTGTCGAGGTTTAGTTTGCCTGCGTTGGTTTTTATAGTTGCGTTTGGGTTTTGGGGGTTTTCTGTATCATGACATAGTTCCGTCGGTACACCCCAACGTTGAGTTTTAGCATGTGGTTTTTGTTTTCCCTTGGGTATATTTGTAATGATGTAATGGGATGTAAAAAATTGATGGGATTCTTTCCATGAGGCAAAAATTGATTTCCTTCGCAGGATCTGTGTGTAATTTGTAAATTTGGGGTTAATTTATCCAATGTACATAGTGGCAACACCATTTCTTGCAATGGTTCCACGACCATTGGATGACTGTGTAAACTTGTTTTAATACTTATAATTCTAGGTATTCGATTCTATACGATGTAGTTGTTATTTAACCTTGGGTTTTATATGGCGGTTTCCCTCATGGTTGGACTGTGTAAAGTTTCTTCCATTATTAGCTTAGTTATGATAATTGGTAATGTTGATAGCATATGGATTGGTCCATGCCGTGATGGCTTAGGCGCTTTCCATGGAAGATGCAAAATCATAGACTATTTATATTTACCTTATGGTTTTTATTTAATGCAATGTGGAAACAAATGAGTCATGGGTGCAACCTTGGATGGCTTTCCTTGATGTAGGTGAATTCGTTGAAAGTGCAAGTTTGTTGTTTATATGTACTGTGTATTTTATTTATAAGTCGTGGCTTATGTAAATGCTGTGCATAGCTTAATGAGGGTCTTACAACCTCTTGTGTAATGATTATTGTTTTGATTTATAACCTGTGTTTAGAGCTAGGGCCAAGGATGAGCTTACAATGTGGCTACAAAGCAAGGGTCTCATGACCTTTCTGAAGTGAATGTATTTTATTAATGTATCCCATATACACTCTGTCTATAGCATGGCCTTAATAAATATAAAACGACTCCACAGGATTCGAATCCTGGTCATTGTTGATGTAATGAGTTATAATTTAAGGTGGATGCGATTTGGGGCTTAGGTTCCCACGGGATTCGAATCCTGCCCTCTCTTGCATATTTATTTGGACTGTGTAAAAATATGAGGTGGTTTATAAAATGATTCCTGTGTGTTATGTTTACTATAGATCGTAGATTATGTACTGAAAATGATCGAGGTCGCCTACAGGGTTCATTCCCGTGACTGTAATGTAATTATATGTTTTTAATTGTTTATAATGTTACTTTGGTTAATTGCTATGTGATGGTTGTGAGTTGATTTTATATGGGACTATTCAATTTCATGGCATACGATTTTGATTATGTAGATTTATAATTTTAGGACTGTGTATTTTAATTAGGGAAAGGAACTTGACTTTAGACCAATGAATGGTCATGATGCTTACTCTGTTTATTTGCTTATGGTGAGGTTATTTTTAATGGAGATGATTTAGCAGTTAGCATATAATTAAATATGCATATATTGAAAGGTAATGCTAGTTTATTATCTTGGATTTAATATGAAAATATTTATAAATTGTGCATTAGATATATTTATTGTTTTGGTAGTTTAGATTTGTATTTGTATTTTATATATGTTAATATATATATATTAGTTTAGTTGTAGATAGTAGAACAGGTTAACTAGGTTGTAAGCTTATACATATAAAATCTTACTTCTACACAAGTCTATTTAAGTCTAAAACATACCTCTGATGAGAAATGATATATGTCATTATAGTTATAAAGGCTAGGAGAACGGGAGATAATATATCTGAAATAAAACCTAGTTTGTACTTAACCCAGTTTCAACAGTAAAATAATATAGGAATTAAAACTATGGTGCAGAACCCTTGAAAAACATTTTTGAATGAAAGAAAATTGCAGAAGTGTGACTGATGAATAAACCCTCGATAAATATGGTATAGAAAAATTTTTTTAGCCTAGGGTTATAATTTAAAAATGCAAACCCTAGTAAATTTTAAACAGAGAAACAAACACATAGGGTTAGAAAATGCAATGCAATCATTTGCCTAACATAGCCAACATTTATTCTAGAAAAATAGAATAGGTAGTCTAGGGCTTCATCCCTGTGACTTGAATCTCTTTTAATGGATGAACTTGCACACTCAAATAACCAACATTAACAATTCATAGGTAGATCTGACCTTTGTATTAGATGAACGAATCACTTGGTAACTACCATGTTCCACCCAACCATGACTCGAAATCGTTCCTAGTTTAAATTTGGATCCCCTTGAGCTGGACTCCAACATGCAAGCAACTTAGAGCTCCTAAGGTAGGGTTTCCTATTTGGTATATCAGGTTTGGATCAGTTCTCTTTTTTCCCTCCAGAAAAATGTTCTCCAAGAATTTACTTCAAATAAAAACATGCAAAAAATGACTCCAAATGATAGATCAGCACCCCAAGCCTTTCCTTGGCTTGAGAATGTATAGAGAAAAGTTTTATTCAAAGGGACAGTTAAATCAAGAAACCCTGGTTTCTTGATTTAACCCTTTTTAATTAATTTGGGTAATTTTTTTAATACTTTAACTTAGAAAATTTCAACTTGTTCCTGATTAGACTTTTGTAGGTATTGGACTATTTATTATCTTTAAATAATAAATAATAATGGATGGAGCTTTTCTTTCTTTCTTTCATCATTAATATTATTACTATATTTATTGTTTATACATCCCATGTATAAAATAGATAATAATATAACACTTGTTAACATTTTTCTTTGGGCATCATGTATCATGATCCCTATACTTAATGACATATTTTCGTTAAGGTCAAATAGGTAGATGGTTAGGTCTAATAAGCTAGGCAACTCTAAGCATCCTTGCATATTGTATTCCCTCGTATAATGTGGTATTTCTTCATTACTTGATGAGAATATAGAAAATCAAAATTTCATTTAATCACTTATAAATAAGTTTGATGAGATCAATATTTTTCTCGATTCATTTTCACTTGGGAATTATTAAATTCTTTTTAGTAACCCCTAGCGCTTACTAGATCCCATACTCAACGCTTAAACATGGAGTTACAAACTTAGTGCAATTCGAGATCTCTTCGCTCGAAACTAATGCTAGGATGTACTTGTACGATACACCTAGGGATACAATTGCCAAGGATCCGATGCTCCAGAGATTATGCTCAACATCAACATGGAAGGCTCTAGGGATTATGCCCAACAATTCCGATCTTATCTTTTCGTGTGTTCCAAATATTCATGCTTAACAAAAATATAAATACTCATGTTCTCCAAAGCTCCTCGCTCAACACAACATCAATTACTCATGTGCTCCAGAGCTCCTTGCTCAACACAACATCAATTACTCATGTGCTCTAGATCTCCTTTCTCAACACGACATCAATTATTCATGTGCTCCAGAGCTCCTTGCTCAACACAACATCAATTACTCATGTTCTCCAAAGTTCTTCGCTCAACCCAAACATCTCATCAATCATGTGCTTTAGGGTCCATTCCCAACAAAAACAAGCATATATATATATCATCAACAATTGGCTTACTCCCAATATATAAAACAAATCATCATGTTCATATGCACTGGGGTCTTCAACCCAATATATTAAACATAAAATATCAAGATAAAATCATAATCAATAGGCAACTCTTGCCTATAAGTGTTAGGTCTAAAATTTGGGATATTACATGATCAATTTTGTTCAAGGTTCCTTTCCTGGTTCCACCACCTTGCGACCATTAATCATGGTTCCACCACTGATGCCCACGGTTCTACTATAAATGCTCATGGTTTCATCAATAATGCTCATGGTTCCATAAATAGAGCTCATGGTTCCCCCAATAATGCTTATCGTTCCACCAATAATGCTCATGGTTTCATAAATAGAGCTCATGGTTCCACGAACAGTGCGCATGTTTCTACCAATAATTTTCATGGTTATTCCACCAACAATACCCATGGTTCCATAAATAGATCTCATGGTTTCACCAAGAATGTTCATGGATCCATTAAATTTGTTGGAGATTCTACCACCAAATATGCAAGATTTTGCCACTAAATATGTTCATGGTTTCATCAAATCTAACTTTGTTCAAGGATATCCATATGCATCCCAGATGCGGGTGTGACTAACACTAACATGGAGGCTGATGTAGCCTCTCCTACCCATGCATAACCCTCCGTCTATGCCGTTAAAATGGGCCTTAAATGCGACAAGCAACGTGGCCATCTCTCATCTTGTTGACGGGATTAAGCTGTCTCGTCTTTGCTCATGCAGCATTAATCTACTTGTTGGGAGCCGATACTCGCACAAGAAGCATTCACTGTGAATTATGCCGACTCTTGATTTTAACCTGATCCTCACAATTCCTCTGGATCATTCCGTGGCTTTCCATTTCCTGCCTTGTTATTGTTGTTCCTCACTCATATCTCCACTCTCTTGCTCCACTATTTTCACCCTGTGCTATAGTGGGATTCTTCACATCTTGAGCCCGTCTTCCCATTACTCTGCTCAGGCAAGCCTTTACCCTACATAGGAGCACCTTCATCCAGCTACGCTCTTCCCATTATGCCCAGAAGACAAAGGGGCACTCCCTGTAGGGGGCGAGGCTGAACAGTACAAGCAGAAGGACAATTACCCCTCTTAACTCAAGCCAGCAGCAATGGCTTCGACTTGGAAATCACGATGAAAGTCTGGAGAATTGTTTCGGATTAGGAGGATGAACTTTCAGGTGCACTTGGTGCAACAGGATGCACAATGGAGCATCGAAAAAACCATTGGATCTTCAAAAATATCCTCATGTGCATGTTCCTCCATTTAAACCCCCTGGTTCCTCTCGCCCCTGTACCTCCTCCTCAACCAAAACTGACTCACCAAATGACTGCACCTCATGGCCCTCAAGACGAAGCACATCAAGCTCCTCCTTTCTCACCTATTGTCCCATCCACCACCTTTGCTTCTTCACCCTGCACCATTCCCCCACCTCACTGACGACCGTCTACTAGCTTTGCATGCAAATTCTCGTCCAACCCAGTTGTCACGAGAAAAAACTCTCCTCTTCCCACCAAATCACCTTCCGTAGGAACTGTGGAGTCAAGGAACAGTTCTAGTGATGAATACATGGCTACATCTAGTGGAAGCTTGACGATGTCTTTAGGTGAGCCCGCACAACCAAATTCCCTGGGGTACACTTGCCCTATCAAGGAGCTACCATGGAAAAAACCATGATCAGTGGTCGCGTATGTTCTCATCCACATGAAACATGGCTCATGGGTGGGTGTCCTCTTTGTCCACATGAAACATGACTCACTCTCGTGTGTCTTCCTGGCCACGTGGTACATATCTTGGAAATATCTTGTTTTTTTGGTTTTTTTCTTTCAGCACAGTCAACTAGATGGCTGTTTGCCTCTACCTCAAAAAATATGGGTATTTTTTGTTAATGTGTATTTGGAAGGCTTGTTTTCCCTCTGGGAGGGAGGGTTCCATGGACCTGTTTTCCTTCCCAGAGGGAGGGCCCAGTCTCATTTTGGAACTCCATATTTGCTCCACCTGAGTAGGTTGTTTTGTAACTCTGTATGTATCAACATTTTCTTTTTCTCTTTTTAATAGAATAGCTCTCAACTTACAAAAAAAAGGATCTCCATATGCATTATTCATGATTCCACCACCTTCTGACCATGTATGTGTTTCTCACCAAATGGTTTATGGCCCATAAAGAATGCTTATAATATTCATGGTTCCACCAAGGTTGTTAAAAGTTAATTAATTGCACATGGTTCCACTCACATTATTCATGGTTCCATCAAAATTGTCCATGGTTTCATTTGCATTCTTCATGGTTCCACCCCTAAAATGCTTATTTACCTTGAATTTGTTTCAAGATTCTTTACATGGTTCCACCACTAATGTTATTGGTTCCATAAATAGAGATCATGGTTCTACCATCAATGCTCATGGTTCCACCAACAATGCACACGGTTCTATAAATAGAGCTTATGGTTCCAAAAACAGAGCTCTTGGTTCCACCAAAAGTTCTCATGGTTCCACAATTAGTGCTCATGTTTTCATATCTAGAGCTCACAATTCCACCAACAATACTCATGGTTCCATAAATATAGCTCATGGTTCTATGAATAATGTTCAGGATCCATTAAATTTGTTGGATATTCAACCACCAAATGTGCAAGATTCTACCACTAAATATGTTCAAGGTTCCATATGCATTATTCAAGATTCCACCACCTTGTGACCATGTATGCATTACTCACCATATAGTACATGTTCCATAAATAATGGCTTATGATATTCATGGTTCTACCAATGTTGTTCAAGGTTCCTTAATTGCAACATGGTTTTGTATGAATTGTACATGGTTCCACTAGCAATATTGTTCATAATTCCATCAAAATTGTGCATGGTTCCATATACATTCTTCATGGTTCCACCCCTAAAATGCTTATTTACCATGAATTTTGTTCAAGGTTCCTTGCATGGTTCCACCACATTGTGACCATTACTCATGGTTCCACCACTAATTCTCATGGTTCCATAAATAGAGCTCACGGTTCCACCAACAACGCTCATTGTTCCACCAACAATGCTCATTGTTCCACCAACAATTTTCATTGATCCAATAACTTTGTTGGAGATCCAACCACAAAATGTGCAAGATTATGCCACCAAATATGCTCATGTTTCATTAACACTAACTTTGTTATATAGGATTCCACCACCTCGTGACCATGTATGTGTTACTCACCAAATGATTTATGGTTAATAAATAATGGTTATGATATTCATCGTTCCATCAACATTGTTCAAATTTCAAGGTTCTGATTTGAGCTGGTGGCAGTGTGAGATTCAATCCTTAGTGAAATATGAAAAATACACACTTGATTTCTAATATGATTATTTATTACCATTTGCATCTCAAGAAATATGAACATAAAAATACTTCCATTCTAATATATGGATTATTATTTTTATAGTAAAGCATGTGAAAACGCAAAGTTGGGAAACAATTTTATGACAATAGAGTGAAAACAAAGAGGGAACGTGGATGAACACATGAAAAAAATTCAACCTCAAACTCTAGACTGATATTTTGTGAGAGTTCAAACTCTCAACCGAGAGTTTGAACCAATCACTGCACTTTATTTAAAAAAAAACTATCGGATGAGAGTTTTAACTAAACTCTCAATCGAGAGTTTGAAAGATATTTTTTAAGCTGAGAGTTCATGGTCAACAAAACCTGCAAAAATATCTAGCATCTTTTTGGAACCTGCAACTTCAGAAAGCCCAAACCCCTACAAATTTTAAATATTATTTGTCGGACTTGGTAGCACTGGATTCATCTTTGAATCTAGTTTCCAATGATATAATAATTGTTTCATTTTGATTTGAATTTCTATTTATTAATAAAAAATTTCTAAACCTTATGCCATAAGAATTTTATTACTCTGAAAATCGCCCGAAATGAAAATTCAATATCACAACAAAGACAACACCAAAAAAATTGAAATCTTCATAGATATCATAATTTCCTTGTCCTCTTCAAAAGGGTACTTTTAGTTTTTACAATAAGATTCACATTAAAAACAAAATTGAAGCTCACCAACGTGTCTCAATAATGCACCATTTTTTGAACTTCTATTTCGATAAATAATAAAAAATAGTTCTCAAGTCCGAAAAACCTCAAAATATAGTCCATGCACAAGTGCAGTGTGTGTGGATTATGATCATACATTGTTTTACCTAAAATGAATAACCATCTCTCAAAAAACTAGTGCTCACGTTGATCGTTCATTATCCATACATAAAAAAATTAGGTATATGATGTTGGTGAGCACCAAATTTGTCCCACGATATGTCTATAAAAAAATACGAGTAAAACATTTGTATTTACTTCAAGTTGAAATTCCTAAGGGAGATATGGGTTTGAAGAAATCGAAACTTAAAAAACATAAAATTTAGCAATTTTGTTTGTAAAAAACAAGCCAAAAGAGCTACCCAACTTTGCGTTATATCATAACTTTACATTATGCAATAGTTTTGAAACACATTTTTCCATGGTTTCATGAAATTATAAAGTCTATGGTGCAAGGAGAAAATACACCAAAGATAAAATATATGTAGAGTGCAAGCTTTGTTAGAACAAAGATCATTATGTAAAACGTAAGTAGTATAAAATGTCTATATTCCATGCTTTCATTTAATGTATAGATAAAATGTTGTGAATAAAGAAATGTTTTTTTCTTGACATGCAAGTTACCTACAAAGGTAATTGAGAGGTTATTGATTACCCATATTTTGATTATTTTGATTATTATCATATACTAATAGTTTTTTTCACGGTATTCTAGAATTATCATAGACTAGTAGCTTTGTTCATGGAATTCTAGAAATTCATATACAATGTAGACTATGGTAGTGTAGATGATATTTCTTTTTGTTTTATATTTTCTTTTTGTTGATAAATAGATGTGAAATTGCAATATTATAATATTTCCTTTAATATATTTAAAATTATTTAAAAATTTGCATATTTTGTTTATTTATTGAACTCATTTATGTTTTTATATTTTATCTCTATTTATATTTACTTACATAGGGTTGTATTTCACATTTTTATGGTATCGTATATAAATCAATTCCATAAAACATAAGTAATGGTAGGAATACTATAAGTTATAGGGTTTTCAAATTTTCAATGATAAAATGTCTAACTGGGCCTCTGCTAATTAAAAATGCATGGTTGATGAAGGGTATTCACTTGTGTCAACTATATCTAAAGCTCATAACTATTGTTGTAATTATGAATGCGATGTTCAAAATTTCATATATTTCCTTTTTAATTTTTATTTATTTATTTGTTGCATTTGTGAAATACATATCTCATTAAGATCTTAACATGTTGCTTTCCAAAATTAATCCTAGGCAGAGAGAAAACATTCCTCCTCTCAATCGCCCTAGCTAGACTCAAATGACATTTCTTCTATTATTTATAGTTTAATGATCTAACATGATGTTCCTTAAGTGTTTTGGATTCATTTAAGTATGCCCACTTAACTTTTCATCTAACTTGCAGCATGGGCTTGTCATGGTGATCCTTGCGTAGGGAACTTTGCCAGTAAAAGAGCAAGCCATAAGATGTCACGATTAATTTAATTTGGCTCTAATATATTTCAAGATTCCAAGAGGTTTGTTAAAGGATGTGACATTTTTCAAAGAATGGGGAAAACAGGAAAGACTAATGAGATTCCACTCCAGACTCGACCTGTCATTGAGCCATTTGAGAGATTAGCCTTGGAATTGATGTGGCCAATTATTCCCCATCTTGTTAGAAGGTCAATATCCATGGAACAAAGTGAATGGATCCATGAACATTGTTGGTGGAACCATGAGCCCTGTTTTATGGAACCATTAACATTGTTGGTGGAACCGTGAGTGTTGTTGGTGGAACCATGAGCTCTAGTTATGGAACCGTGAACATTATTGGTAAAACCATGAGCAGTGTTCATGACACTATGACCTCTATTTATGGAACCATGATCATTATTGGTATAACCGTGAGCTTTATTTGTGGAAGGATGAGCATTATTGATTGAACCATTAGCATTGATGGTAGAGTCGTGAGATCTATTTATGGAACCATGAGCATCAATGGTGGAACCATGAGTAATGGTTATAAGGTGGTAGAACCATGCAACGAACCTTGGAAGAAATTCAAGGTAAATGAGCATTGAACCATGAAGAATGTAACTAGATCCATGGAAACTTGGGTGGCATAATATTGCACATTCAGTGGCTAAATATCCAACACAATTAAGGGATCCATGAACATTGTTGGTGGAACCATGGGCTCTATTTATGGAACCATGAGTATTATTGGTCTAAAAATGAGCTCTAGTTATAGAACCATGAGATTTATTGTTTGAAGCATGAGAAATGCTGGCAGAACCAAGATATTTTCTTATGGAACCATGATCTCTATTTATGGAACCATGAGCAATGTTGGTGGAACCATGAGCTCTGTTTATGGAACCATGAGATTATTGGTAGAACCATGACCTATATTTATGGAACCATGTGTTAGGTTTAACCTTGACTTGGGAATGAGTCAAATGGTTTAGGTATCAACATGTTCTTCTTGGCCCATGGTATTTGGTGGCCAATGGTATTTGGTGGCCAATGGTATGTTTCCATGGTATTGGTGGCCAATGGTATTTGGTGGCCCATGGTATTACATGTAAATAAGTATTTATAAGTATGGAGGATCCACTGTAAAGTGTCCTAGAGGTGAGCGGTGGCTAGCTCGCTTGGCTCGACTAGCTGGTTTGGCAAGGTTAATGAAGATCTTCATTGGTGCTGGTTTCCCCTGCACGGAGTTTTCTAGGGTAAATGGTTGTGTCTATGTGAATGTTTCTTGTAATGATTATTTCTTGCATATTTTTTTATTAATAATCCTTTAAATTCTAAGAACTTGTATGAGAGAAAAAAATGTCTATTTGGCATGTTTTTGCTTGTTTCCAGCTGCTATGTGCAATATTTTAAAAAAAAAAGTGTTTTACCCAGTTTTTTGAATTAATTCTGGGGTACATGTTTGGTGGTACCCAACACCCTAGCAATATTTTTGGGTTGCTTCTCATAATGTAATTTCCTTGGGTTCTAGAAGCATTAGTTATCCCTCTTATGCATATAGAAGGGATGTTTAATCAAGTGTGGAATGAACCACTGGGTAGGTATGAGGGTGTTAGGTGTACTCATAGCCTAGCTTGATGTGGATTGGATAGGTTGTGGATTTGATTGTGGGAGGAATGTGAGATGGTTTAATCTCAATTGTGGGGCCAATATTGATGAATAATGTATGTGAAGAGAATTCCTAGAGAACTGGTGGTTACAACGAAGGAGGACCCATGCAATCGGGTAGATGGATTCTTTTTATATGGGCTTCAATGAAAAGGTTGGATGCAGGTACAAAATTAGCAGGGAAGAAAAAGAGCAAGAAAGTGAGAGGATGAAGAAATAGATGGTGATGGTGTAATCACCATGAAGACACATGAAAAAAATTAATGGAGTAGTTTTCATGTAAATGGGAATATGGTTGTAAGACCTAGTAAGGAATGCATACCCATGGTAACTCATCGATAAAGTTGAGAAATAGACCTAGGTGATAGGGGGTGTATGAAAGATTCCTTAGTAAAACTTTGAGGGAAGTTGGTTTTTGACTCCAAGTCAAGTTTAATGAGGGGGTTTTTAGGGTTAACTTTAACTTGGGAAAATTCTGATCAATGCGCCATCTCTTTGAATCAATAGATTATTTCCCCATCCATCACTAGACTCCTGCTTATTCGATGGACATACTATTTTAAAGTATTTTTTCTAGGACTTGGTCAATTATGAGCCTCCTTCTCTTAAATGCTCTACAAGGATTCTTAACCTAATTTTAGGGAATATGCCTCATGCATCACTTGAGTTCTCACTCAACATTTTTAACCATTTGTCATTTCCCCTTGTGGGTCATCAAACACTCTTTTAACAACTACTTCAGTTTGGATTCCTCTCAGTATTTTAATTATTCAATAATAATAATCCATTACATTCATTTTGACTTTATTGTCAAAATATTTATAAAAAAAATAAGCATTCAACCATCTATTTATACTAAGGTTCTTATTTAGGAAATCTCCCGATAGATAATTCAACCATCTATGCAAGATTAAGTTCTCATTCACATTGCATCATAAGTTAGATAGAGTTAGTTATAAAGTGTATATATCTTGGAACCTTGAATGAAACCAACATACATAAAGTCCATGTAGGTCTTAGAGTTTGTGTTGCTAAGTTCTTATTGTAATTTCCACAAGGATGGATTTGAATCTAAGTAATCATTTAATACAACGTGGGTTAAACATTCCATGAAGACTTTACAAGTAACTAAATCCCAATTCAACATTTTTTACAATCTTCCTTACTAAATTTCAACTATCATAAATTTTCATTTTAGTAATGAAAATTTTCAATTTCAAGAAATAGTTTCAAATTTTTTTATTGTGATGTAATGTCCCAATTCAAAAACTCCCAGTAAAGGTAGAATTTTGTCTTGACTAGTTTTGACCAAGGGGGATTCGGATGACTGAAAAGGGTATCAAATTTGGTATGGATTGATGTGGCGAGTATTAGGATTATTAAAGTGACTCTACGATATTTTTATGACATTTCATAGAAATAAGCAACTCAAATTTGGCATGATGGAAAAAATGGAAAAAATACTAGCAATTTACGATGCAATTCCCCCTAGGGTATGGGAAGAAATGGCTCTCCAACTCCTATTCTACCCTCCCAACTTTTAGAATAGAGTATGGGGACTATATTTAGACTTAATTTACTGTCATTTTGTGTGTTTAATAGTTATTCAATTGAGTTTTAAGTATTCATATACAAATGCACAATTTCAATGATATTTGCTTAAGGGAAATGACACATAAAAGCTCAACTTCGGCTCATAAATGGTGCATATAATGGTTCGGAATAGAGAAATATAAATGTATAAAATTTAAATCATTTAAATATCTCACTAACATCACATAACATTGATCCAAGTTGCAATATACATCATATACAAAATATCCATTGAAAGGGAAAATCATTACATGGAAACTAGTCACAATAAAGCTTGGAAATGTGCAAATTTGCACATGTATTTCTTCTGATTTTGACTTACATAGGATATTAGAGACATATTACAGAGCCAGGAATCATTCAACCATTCTCACTCCATGGGGTGCAACCACCATTCACACAAGTGTGCCTTCATGGAAAAACTTGGAAATCTAGAAGTAGAAATTGAGAGAATGGGATGAAATATGGATCATGAACAATAACATCCTCCTATATGAAATAAAACACTCTATGAATCTCCAAATGAAAGGTTTTAATTTCCTATCCCATGTCCAACATGGATGAGAATCTCACTCTCTCGAAATTGTCTCACTGGCAGGGTAAGTGTGCACTCACCGTGCAAAGGACAAGCAACTGATCTCTAAATGCCAAAGAAAAATTGATAAATGATCAAAATCCATTTACATTCCTCATGGCATATTTTTATAACCCTTATAAGGCCCTCTAATTTCGAATTCATTCCCATAGGCTTCCTCCACCTCATCCTTGATGTTTAGTAACCTCCATGCCACTTGCTCTTCTCCTCAACCCTTCATCTTCCATGAAATTTGAATGGTTTCATCTAACTCCAAAATTAGACCTCTTGGTGGCTATTTTTAGCCTTTTCATGTCATATTTTTCATATTTCATCAATCATATATGACTTGTCATAGAATCTGTTTGGTAAAATATGCACTATCTAATTCAACACTTAATTTGTCAACCCAGGAAGGGAGCTTGTGAGATGCAAACACTATATGTGTAGGATTAAATCTTATTCTAATATAAGATAACTAAATATGCAAATGTGCTAACATGTAACTATATGATTTTAATCTACATGCATGACTATCATGAGTCAAATGCAAGAATTTAATCTATCTATGAAAACAAGAAATTAGCTAAGAACTTGGAAAGTAACTATAAATTCAAATCTAATCTAATGTTATATTAACCTATTCTACAAAGGCAGGAAACTGATTAATAATTGAGATTCAAAACTAATCTAATGCTATACTAATCTATTCTATGGAAGGGAATTGCAGATACTAATATAGAAAGCAGTCGCTTGGTTCGAAAGCAAAATAAGAGCAAAATTAACTACTTGCAGCAAATTATATGATCTATATTATAAATTGGAGACTATTCCATGTATGCATGAGTAAATTCCTATATAAGAATGCAAGTGCAACTGATTCATGGAAAGCAATGAACTATTTTAATTTCAAATTCATAGAAAGAAAAACAAGTAACTGTGGATTCGTAGAAAGGAAAGAAAATATTATTCTAAAGACCAAGCATAAATAAATGCGTTGCAAAACAATAAACTAATCAAAGCAAATTAACCTTGGGGTTCAAACAGACCCAAGTAACCACCTAATAAAAATGAACAAATCCTACTAACCAGGTACTAACACATTGGCATATCTAACCCTAAAAAGGTAAAATCAATTCAAGCTAAAGACATAATCATAAAGCAACACAATAAAACAAAACACAAAATATACTTCTAAACATGAGATGAAAAGAGGGAAGAAATAAGAATAAAACTCAATAATTATTCTAAATGATTTAACCAAATACATTTAGAAAGAAATACAACCATTATCTAACTAACTTAATCGAAACATACTCAGCAAACTAGAGAAACAGACTGAAAATGGATAAAACAAGCCATGAGCTGAATGAAAGACTGGATGATAGGTTGGAACGAAGGTCTGTATGGTAGACCGAACAGACTATTTGAATGACATGATGAATAGGTTGTCCGAACAGACGATCCGAATGACAGTCTGCACACAGAAAATACTAAAATTTTAAGAAATAATTATTCTAAATGATTCTTAAGACTAGCTGATCCATGCATGTGATATCAAGATATAAAGTACAAAATTAAATATACTTAACAACTATATTCAACCTGCAAAACAATTCAAATTCAATTCATCATTAGAAAAGCATTATTACCTATTGCAATCTTAAGTAAACGGGGGAATAAATTTATAACGACATAGAAATTGACAGAATTGAAACTACTTATAATCCAAATCCTACAACATCAAATCATTTAACATAAAATCAAACAAACTGGAAATGCATCTAATTGCAATCTAATCTAGATGCGCAACTGGTTTCTAACTTGAGAAAGGAAAACTACATAACCATCATGACATTAAAATGAAATCTATGCTACAGGAAAATAATATGAACAATTACAGGAATGGAATTACATGAACAATTTATAAACAACCTATACTAATTACTGAGAAGGGAAATAGCAAAAAAATACACAAACATATAAATATGTAGTTGCTGGGGGGCCCTCCTAGCAAACAGAGTGATAGCTCTTCAAATGGTACTAGAATACGATCATGCACAATGTAACATAACTTACATTGATTTAAACAAAATATTACAGAGTTTCTGGAATCAGAATGATCACATCTATCCACCCCCAACTCTCAAGAAGAGGCTGGTATATATAGAATTTAGAAGAGATGATAAAGTCAACCACCTCTTGGTAAGAATAGAGGTTCTTCAATGTTGTAACAACTACCCACGAATTCAGAAAATGGCCAACCATAATTTCTAGGAAAGTTGGTTTCAGAGAACCAGGCTTTTCTCCCAAATGGCTATGAATTTGGAAACAATTCCTTGCGATGATTGAAATGGGCCTATTATTCACAAAACCCATGTGCCAGAATTTTAAATTTCTCTTTTTTTTTCTATAAAATCAACTGTCTATTAAAAACACGTGGCCTGCATGGGCATCTGGATGAACGTCCAGATGACTTGTAACCAAGATTTGTTCATAAATCTGAATTCTTAGCGGATTTTCTGTTGGTTCGTTGGTCACATTGATGATTGGGTTCTAGATTCAGATCGTAGCTGGATTTATTGTTGCATCATGCGATTCTCCATCCTTTTCATCCTCATGCTGCGTGCCCTCCTCCTTGTGAGTTTCGCAGCCTACACATAACGTTACATAAGCATTAAACCATGGCAATATAATTTAAAACATGAAAATGGCATCATATTAATATATTTGTTTAAGTGGGAAGTCAATGAAATGGTTATAAAACTTAAAAGGAAATCCATATATGTTTTATCTGTTTTCACATTTGTTTTATATTAATTTCTTTTTACTTTAGATTTTAAACAAATTTTATCTTAAAAAGATTAATAATAATCCTTCTTTGATATTCCATTAAGTTTTATTTAAAGTATTTCCATGAAACTTATCATTAGTCCCTGGTTTTGATTTTCATATACAGGATCAACAGGGCCAGCGAGAAAATCATAAGACAAGGGTAAACCAAACCAAGAACCTAATAAAAACATGCCATTAAATGCGGCGTGGAACATAGGACCGGAAGAAGGGGCTGAATGGAGTGCATAATGCCTATTATTTGTAAAATACTACATTTAATACATAAAAATAGCATATTTTTCTTATTTTACATTTATGAGATTTTAATTAATAAAACAGAGTAAAACACAAACTTATTGAACATAGATGTATTAAATTACGATAAATAGGCCAGAAATTAATGTAAACAAAGCCATTATAAAAGACAATTTCGAGGCCCATAAGAATCTTCCATCATTTTTGTCATAAAGTGCAGGGAATGTAGCTCCACATGGAACCTAGTTTCCTTTTAGACTCTTCCTCTTCTACAGGGATTTACTCATACTCACCCATCTGAATCCTTGGGATCATGATATGTCACTTGATTACTCTTTACCTTCCAATAACATTCCATCACTCATAATTTCAAATTTGTGGATAAGTCATGACATGTGTAAGGAATCATCTAGCCATCCAAGGCCCCCATGGACCTCCAAATGTCCTTATGAAGCAATGCCAAATTATTTTCTCCATATTTATTATTTGTATGACCCAATTTAATGTGTAAATTATAACCTAAGGTTCTCTTGGGTCCCATAGCTCCCTTATTGAAATATTTAATGCCTCCTCCTCAACCTAGTGAACTAGTAGGTGGGTGAAACATTGTCAACTAGTAGACCTATTGGAATGGGGACATGACATTCCTCCTCGCCCAATATTGCTTGTTCTCAAGAAATGCCGATTTTGGATGCTGCAAAATTTGTTAATCTTCCCAATTAGCTTCTTCACTAGGAAAATCCTTCCATTGTACCAAATATTCTTTTATCGTTCTGCTTCATAGTCTTCTCTCCCTTGTTCTCAATATTTTTTCTGGAATGAGAAAAAGTTTTCCTTTATCATAAAAAGATGGTAAAGTATTTGAAGCTGAAATTTTATGCCCTATAACCTTATTTAGACAAGAAACATGAAATACATTATGAATTTTTCTTCCCATGGGAAGCTCCAATTGATAGGCCACTTCCCCAACTTTTCAAATCACTTTGTAGGACCATAAAACCTTGTCTTGAGATTTTCTAAACCTTTACCCTTTATGGTTGTTTATTTGTAGGGATGCCACCTCAAATAAACCAAGTCATTCACTTGGAATTTTCTCTCCACTCTATGTTGTTCTGCATATTATTTCTGCTGATTTTGAGAAACCTGTAAGTTATATCTCAAAACTTTCAAGATCTCTTGACTTTATTCAAGCCAATCCTTGGACTTTGGAGATCTACTATCATAAAAAATGTGGTCAATAAAATTTTATGCATCATAGCCATAAAGTTTTTTAAAAGGAGACATGCCAATGGACATATGGAAAACAATATTGTAACAAAACTCACCCAAATGCAACCATTTTATCCACGCTTTTTACTTCCCACTAACATAGTTCCTCAAGTATCCTCCTAATGATTGGTTCACCATCTCTATTTTCCCATCAGTTTGGGGGTGATAGCTTGTTCTGGGTGTCAAATTTATCCCCACCATTTTGAAGAGTTCTTGCCAAAATGCACTAAAAAATCTGCCATCTCTGTCACTGACAATGCTCTTAGGAAGCCCATCATAATCTGAAAACTTAAAAAAAAACATCCATAAGAAGTGAAAGTGGCATTAACAAAAAATAAATGAGCAAATTTAGTGATTCTATCCACCACCACAAATATGCAATCCTTACCAAATACTTTGGGCAAACCAGTGATGAAGTCCATAGAAATGCTCTCCCATTTTTGTACCGGAATAGGAAAGGGATGTAAGAGACCAACTGGATGAGTGTGCTACACTTTATTTTCTTGACATGTGGGGAATTCATTAACATAATTTATAACATCATCCTTCATCCCTTTCCATGAGAATATCTCCCTCAACATTCGGTATGTTTTGAAGAAACCGGGGTGACCTACTAGAGGAGAGTCATGAGCTTTATTTAAAATTTCCTCTTTCAATCTCGAATTAGGGACCAAATAGATTCTATATTTTTAGTATATTATTCCTTTCAACACCTTATGCCTATCATGTTGGTTAGTCCCATCAAAAATTTCACAAGAAAATTTATCCTTGGCATACTCTACCTCTAATGTGGCTTTCCAATTTTCTGCTACATCCATTAGAGAAATAGAAGGTATTCTAGATAAGGCATTATTGAATCTTACTCACCCACTTTTTATGCCTTTCATTTATATCCTTTTGAGTGAGGAATTACCTCAAGTTGTTTTGGTTAGTTTTGACCACAAATTTGTTTCGCACCAAGTATTGTCTGAACTTGACCAAATCATGCATGATAGCTAGCATTTATTTATCATAAATGGAGTAAATATTCTCATGTGGCTGTAGCTTCCTACTCTCAAAATCTATTGGGTGTTGTTCTTGTTTTAGGACTACTTCAATGCCTTCCCCTGATGCATCACATTCTAAGACAAATGGTTTAGAAAAATTAGGAAAATCTAGAATATGACAACTGCTCATTACCTCCTTCATTCCATTGGAAAGCATATTTCTTTGTCAAATAAATGAGAGGTGAAGTGATTCGGGAGAACCCCTTCACAAATTTTCTATAGTAGGTGCAAATTCCAATGAATCCTCTTAATCCATGAGACTTTTGGGACGAGGCCACTCTAAAATGGCTCTTATTTTCTCCATATCTAGCTTCACACCATCTTGACCAATGATGTGTCCAATATATAAGAGATTTGTAAAACCAAACTCACATTTTTATAGCTTAGCAAACAAAGATTGATCATGCCAACATTTTTAATACCTCTTCTAGATGATGCAAATGTTCTTCCCAAGTTTCACTGCAAATAAGAATGTCATCAAATAAAACTAGTACAAACTTACGAAGTTTCTTGTGGAAGATATTGTTCATGCATGATTTGAATGTGGCAGGTTCATTTTTCAAGCCAAAGGGCATGGAAACAAACTCAAAGTGGCCATAGTGGCATCTAAAAGCAGTTTTTGGTATGTCTTCTTCTCTCATTCGAATTTGGTGATAACCAGATCTAAGGTTAATCTTTGAGAAGAACATGGCCCCATGGAGCTAATCCATGAGCTCATAAATCCTTGGAATTAGGTATGTATTCTTTATTGTCTTCTTGTTTAATAATATGAAATCAATGCACTTTCTCAATGTTCCATGTTTATTATTAATCATCACAACTGAAGAAGCAAATGGGATAGAACTAGGCCTTATGAGACCCAACTCCAATAGTTATTTAATGGTCTCTTCAATATCATCTATAATAGTTTTTGGATGTCTATAAGGATGAATTTTGATAGGTTGTGTTCCTATCTCTAACTCAATTCTACGCTCCACGCCCCTATCTGGTGGTCTCTCTGGGGGAAGGCCTCCAAAAACCTTATCATACTTACTCAATAGTGTATCTATCTCCTTAGGATGCTTGAAAATATTCAATTTAGGTTTATTATATGTAATTAAACATTCAACAACCCATTCTATGTCTCCACGCCTCAAAATAGACCTCATGCTGTGAGAAGACACCACTTGATTTGGGTAAGTGTGCATTCCTCTCAACAAGATGGGTTCCCCTTCTAAATTTTTGAGCCTTATTTCAAGGACTTGATAATCCACTATATGCTTCCCCAAAGAATACAACCATTTTTCTCCCAAAATGAAATTAATATCAGCCACATTCACTACATAAAAAATGTGAGTGATAGTATGATTTCCTAGAGTAATTTGAAGCTTTGGAATCCATTTAGTGCAGTCCATAGAATTGTTACCTGGAATGATGATTGTGAGACCATAAAAAGTTTCATCTTGCAAATTTATCCTCTCCATCAGGGTTGCATATATTAATTTGTGAGTGGCTCTACCATCCACTAGAACTGTGACCTTTTGGCCTTCTATGTTTCCCTTGAGCCTCAAGGTGTGGAGTCTAGGTACACCTGAAAATGCTGCAATTTTTCCTTACAAGATAACAGGAGTGTCAAAAGTTTCAAATAGGAACTTCTTTTTATCCCACATCACAAGGTTTACTTCTTTACAATTATTTTCAAGACCAAAGTAAGATTTCCACCCTCCATTAATCCTTTTCTCAATGCTATAGTTCCAGTTGAGCTTGTGATGAATACCAATTCCTAGATATTTGTAAGAAGATACTTCCTCCAAATTTCTATTGTCATACACAAAAATAGCATAAGTTTCCTTCTTGGATTTGATCATCATAACTTTTGTTTTGTCAGTGTTGACAGTCATACCCATGGTAGAGAAGGAATCCTTAAGAATTTGTAGTTGATTATCAAGATCAGATGGACACCTTGCTAGAATAACATTATCATCAGCACAAAGAAGAAGGATTATGACTATTCCAGCTAAGAACGTGCCAACACAACTTGCTTCTTCTAATCAACCTTCTAGCTTATTGATGTAAATGCCAAGTAGGGTAGGGGAGAGGGTGAAACCTTGTTTAACTCCGATATTACACTTAATATCTCTCGACCACCCCTCGTTTCTCTTAAACTTGGCGATTACATTCTTGTATAACCTTATTGCGGAAGCTCTCAACTCGAGAAGAACCTTTATCTCTTCTAATCTATTCCATAGGTTATTTCTAGGTACCGTATCGAAAGCCTTTCTAAAGTCCACAAAGAAACAAAAGATATTGGATTTATCATTACAACACTCCTCCACAATGATCCTAAGTGTGATGAGGTGGTCCGTTGTTGAGTGTTGCCTTCTAAAACCTGCTTGGCTTTTATCCCACTTACCTTCACTTTCAAGCCCTCTACTCATCTTATTTTCCAAAATAATACCATATAACTTGGGTAAGAGGGGGATAATCATAATTGTCCGATAATTAGATGGTTATTTGTATCCCCACTTTTAAAAATAGGGTTAATGAGGCTCTGAGTCCAAGGTTTAGGGAAACCTTGCTTGGATGCTTGATTGAATAACTTGTGGATGAGAGGGATGAGGACATGACTTCCAATTTTTAAGATTTATACCTGGTAACCTTCAATGTATTAGTAAGTTAATTTTTTAACATAATTTTAAAATTATTAAGAATTACTTATTTTATTTACATAATTTTAAAATTATTATGTTATTTATTTTAAATTTATTAATTCAATATATAAACATATATTAATAACTTAGTTTATTTACATAATTTTAAAATTCTTTTGTTATTTATTGTAAATTTATTAATTTTAAAAACGTATTGGAAAAATATAAACATTAATGGATTCTATTTACAGAATTATAATTATAATTTTAATATTATAATTTATATATTAAATTAAAATCTTAATTTTATCATTGAATTAAAAATAAAATTTTAATTTGTGTTTTCATACAATAATATTTTCAATGTATAAAATATATTAGTATTAAAAAGTTAAGACATGAGAAAATATGAATAAAATATGTGTTAAATTTGAGAGACACATTTAGATAATCACACAATCAATCACGCCATTTATAATTTTAAGATTATAATTTATATATTAAATTAAAATTTTAATTTAATCATTAAATTAAAAATAAAGTTTAATTTATGTGTTTTCATACAATAATGTTTTCAACCTATAAAATATATTAGTATTAAAAAGTTAAGACATGAGAAAATACGAATAAAATACACGTTAAATTTCAGAGACACATTTAGATTATCAAACAATGAATCACACCATTAGAACACAACATTTCATGTGGTAAAATCCCAAAAGGGGAAACATCCACAAGAAAAGTATTGAAGCTCATTAATGGAGAAGGAGAGATTACGAGCCGATCTCAACCTCACAAACAACTCCTTACATTGCGTATCCCAACCATGCACTATATACTTCATGAAATTAAGTAGACAAGTAAACCATTGGCAGTTATGCCCATTATAAGAAATTTCCCGTAAGCATCCGTATTGAGAAACCTCCCATAAACACATTAGTTTAGTTTCCTTTTAACAATATCCACCTTGACAACAAAATTTACAGATACTTTTCCAAAGACTATTTATCACATTTTTTTCAAACCAAGAGAAGCCACACACCAACGTAACTTCTCTAACAATATAGGTTTTGTGAACATATTTGCACAATTTTCTTTAGTATGGACCTTTTTCATATCTACTCCACTTTCACTAATGGCTTGTCTTACAAAATGATATTTTATATCAATATGGTTAGTCTTACTATGATAAACAAGATTTATAGCCAAATGAATAGCACTTCAATTGTCACAAAAGACAGGCACACTATTCTGCAACCTTTGAATTTCTCTAAGCATACCTCTTAGCCAAATTGCCTCTTTGCAAGCTTGTGAGGCAGCAATGTATTCAGCCTCTTTAGTGGATAAATAAACAGTGTCTTGAAGCTTTGACATCCAACTTATCGCTCCACCTGTAAGAGTAAAAAAATAACATGAAGTATACCTTCTCTTGTCGAAATCACCTGTGAAATATGAATCAACAAAACCGTACACGTAATCATTGTTACTAATGAAGGTGATACAATAGTCACTTGTGCCTCTTAAGTATCGAAGCACCCATTTCACTGCATTCCAATGTTCTTTTCTTGGATTTGCCATGTACTTACTAACAACACCTACTGCATGTGAAATATTAGGTTTAGTACATACAATTGCATACATCAAACATCCTACTAAATTGGCATATACTAAATTGACATATGGTACACGAGACATGTAATCCTTTTCTTCAACACTACTAGTACATAAACTTGAAGAAAGTTTAAAATGGGAAGCCAAACAAACATTCACAGGATTTGCCTTATTCATTTCAAATCTTTCAATTATTTTTTCAACACACTTCTCCTATGAAAAACTGAGCTTACCATTTTTTCTGTCTCTTTGTATCTCAATACCCAATATTTGTTTTGCACCTCCAAGGTCCTTCATATCAAAATTCCTATCCATCCGAACCTTATACCTATTAATATCATCCAGTATTTTTCTCACAATAAGCATATCATCAACATACAATACTACGATAATGAACATATCATTCAACTTTTTGAAGTATATACAATGACCATACTCACTTCTAGTATAACTTGGCTCACCATGAAAGACTCAAACTTCTTGTCTCATTTCCTGGGTGACTGTTTCAGGCCATACAATGATTTCTTGAGCTTGCAAACTCATCTACCTTTCTGATGTTGTAAAAAAAATTTTGGTTGTTCCATATAAATATCCTCATCTTCCATCTGAGAGTACCCTTTTGTGACCAATGTGTCTTTGTATCTTTTAACCTTTACCATCAACTCCTTTCTTCAATTTGCAGACCCATTTACACCCAACCGCTTTTCTATCTTTGGGGAGTTTAACCAATTCCCATGTCTTGTTTTTCTCTAGAGAATCCATTTCTTCTTTCAGTGCCACCTTCCACATAGCATTGCCAATACAATCAATGGATTCCTGAAAACAAGAAGGTTCTCCATCACTAGTAAATAAAACAGACGAAACAAAATCAATATACCTCTTAGGAGGATTTCTCTCCCTTAATGATATTCTTGGTGTAGGTTGTGGTGTTTCCATGATTTCTTGAATTTCTTCATCTTCTATGAATTCTCTCTCACTAGAAACTTCTTACTGTTTCATTGATTCATTAGAAGATTGGTTCTCCAATTGAATTAGTTGTTTTGATATTACCTGTTCTTGTTCCACATTAACTCTTACACTTTCCTATTTAATCAGGGAAGATTCATAAAAACATATGTCTCTACTAATGACAATTTTGTGGGAAGTAGGATCCCACAATCTATATCCTTTCATTACATCAACATGACCATCAAAGATGCACTTCTTTGATCTAGGGTCTAACTTAGAATGCTGATTTTTAGGAGTAAGTGCATAAGCTTCACAACCAAATATTTTCAAATTCGAATAATCATAGGAGTGACCAGTCCATACCTCTCCCAAAATTTTACAATCTATTTCCATTTAAGGTGATCGATTTATAAGATAAAAAGCAGTAGAAACTACTTCTAACCACAACTCTTGTCCCAAAATTAGCATTACTGAGTATGCTCCTTGCTCTTTCTAGAATAGTCTTGTTCATTTGTTCTGCAACGCCATTTTGTTGAGGAGTGTATACATATGTTTTGTGTCTGACAATCCCTTCATATTTACAATAATTTTCTAACTCTAAAGAAGTAAATTCACCTCCATTATTTGTCCTCAAACACTTGATTGTCCTACCAGTTCTTTTTTCAACCATAACTCTAAATTGTTTAAACGTATTAAACACATCAGCTTTTGTTTTTAGGACATAGACCCAAACCTTTCTAGAAAATTCATCTACAAATAATACATAATATTTTTCTCCCCCATAGGAAATGGTAGGAGATTGACCCCTAAATCAAAATGAACATAGTCAAGTACACCTTTACTTATATGACTACTTGCTTTATACTTTTGTCTACACTGCTTTCCATGTATACAATGTTTACAAAACATAAAATATAGAGTGTTCAAGTTTGGAAGCAATTTACGATTCATTAATACTTGAATCCCTTTTTCACTCATATGACCAAGACGTTGATGCCATAATTGAGTGGGTCCTAACTCTTCTTTAGATACTAATGGAATACCATTAACTTGTGTCCTTTCAACTAGTTTGTAAATGTTTCATGTCCTCTGTGCCTTCTTGACCACTAAAGCACCCTTGGAAACTTTTATAGTTCCATCAAAAACTGTAAACTTATGACCAAAAGAATCCCATACTCCGAAATAAATTATTTTTTTCCTTAACTCAGGAACATTTCTAACATATGTAAATGTTCTTATTACTCCATCAAACATCTCAATTTTAACACTTTCAACCCCAACAGTTTTACATGAATGATTGTCTCCTAAAAGAACTATTCCATCATTAACTATTTGATAGGAAGTAAACCAATCTTTATGAGTACAGATATGATGCGAAACACCAAAATCTAATATCCATTTCTCGTTAAATTTAGAAATTTTACATACAGACAAGACCTCATCAATCATACCTGAATCAGAAGACTAAACTGAGTTTTCCTTTGACTCAGAGTCATCCTTCTTGGATTCTTGTCTCTTCCAATAGTCTTTCTTTAGATGACCAGTTTTGTTATAGTACCAACATTTTAATTTACTCTTTCTTCCCTTCGAATTAGACCTGGAAGCACCTATAGAATTTTCTCCTTTCTCCTTGGATCGACCTCTAACAACCAAAGTTCCTGGCGAAGAGGTTTCAAGACTGGTTTTCTTCCTTAATTCCTTAGATAATGATTCCCCAACCACAATGTGAAATTCTAAAGTATCAGTTGCATTAAGGATAATGGAAGAAACTACTTGACCCCAAGACTCAGGTAAAGTACATAAAAGATTCACTGCTTTATCTTGATCATCAATTTCAACATCCATACTACTCAACTAGAAAATAAGAGTGTCAAAAACATTTAAATGATCTGCAATACTAGTACCTTATTTCATTCTCATACTGTGCAATTTTCGTTTCAAGTAAATTATGTTTGTCACTGATTTGGTCATATACAGACTTTCTAATTTGTTCCACATGTTTGTTGCTGATGTTTCTCCAATAATGTTAAACAACACATCATCTACAAGACATAAACAGATTGCGCTTAACGCTTTGGCATCTATATCCTCCCATCGATCATCTTCCATGGTGAGAGGTCTTTTCCTTTTTCTGCCTAAAGCTCTCTGTAACTCATGTTTAACTAATAAATCCCGCATCTTTAACTTCCAAAGTTCAAAAAAAAAAATTTACCATTAAACTTTTTAATATCAAACTTCCTGCTAGAAATTTTTTGTTTTTGAGAAAATAATTTAAACTTTTCAATCTTTTAAATTATTTTCCAACCTAACCCAAAAATAAGCAACACTTTATTCCCTATCAACACAAAATCTCTCAGCCCAAATAAACAATATTATATTCTCTAGAGTGTAATTCTGGCTTGATATATATATATATATATATCACCGCTACTTAATTTTGTTGGATATATATCACCGCTACTTAATTTTGTTGGATATATATATATATATTTTCTCCAAAAAATAATTTTCCTGAACAACCGTAAATTCTCTCGAGCTTCAATGGCTTAAAATTTTATTTGGAATCTATCTATATATATAACTTCCAAGTAAATAAAAATTAGCACTTTTTTTTATTCAAACTTCCAATAAACTTCCAATTTAAAAAAAATTGCACTGTTTTTTTTAAAAATAACGCTCTGCAGAGCAGTCACCTGTATGGATGCGCAACCTACATGATTGTCCCTTCCACGATCCTACAATGAGTCTCCTAGCAAACGTTTCTTCTTAGAATTCATTGCCTCCTTCACAATTCACGCGGCCTCTTCCTCTACAGACAACGCAGTAATGTCACTCCATTCACAGTGACTTCATTCAAGCAGATCCTCCAGCTTCCAAACAACAGCCACGATGGTTTCTTCAACACAACAGAGATTCTTCCAATGCACACGATCTCTTCTTCTGCAGACGCACAATCACTTCCAGTCTCGGTGGGAATAGGTAGCTTGGATCCTCTTGCAATCTTCTAGGTGGACTGCAGCAGGCTCTCCCATCCAGACTGCAGCACTCTTCCACTTCCTTACCAGCCAACGTCTTTAGGCTGCGCACAGGCTCTTCCGTCCAGCAATCCAACGATCCTATCTAGCTTCCACTGGGGGTCTTTTTTCAACGTCCAAAACAGCTTGTATCTATTTTTCTTTGCTACCAATTGTTAAATTTCAGAGACACTTTTAGATAAGAAAACAATGAATCACACCATTAGAACACATCATTTCATGTGGTAAAACTTCAAAAAGGGAAAACATCCACTAGCAAAGTATTGAAGCTCACTAATGAAGAAGGAGAGATTACAAAACTGTCTCAATAGCACAGACAACTCTCTACCTTAAGTATCTCAACCATGCACTATATACTTCATGAAATCACTTACATGAGTAGACTGTTTTCGATTATATCCATTATAAGAAACTTCCCGTAATGAGAAACTTCCCATAAACACATTAGTTTAGTTGTCATTTAACAATACAGAAGTAGACTTCTTATATATAATATTTTTTATTATCAACCGTTAAATTTTAAACTTGAAAAAATCATTATTTTTTTTAAACATATTTCTGATAACCAAAACAAAAATATAATGCTGGTAGTATAAGAGAGAAAACTGCTAGTTATTAATACTTATTAATTACTTTAAGAAGAAAGCAAATAATATTAATCACTATTTACATTTGGAATTAATTAATGTTTAAATTGTGTTAGGGTTAGCTTTGACTCCCTAATGAGGAAGGATGTAAGTGGTTTTGGGAACATGGTTTTGATAACCAATAAAACTAGTGTTGCTATTATGTTTACATATTTATTTATTTTTTGCGTAGTTTCCTTCCTATTAAATTGAACTACAAAATATGAAATTGAAAGGTATTTATTTTATAGTGTTTAATAATTAATATTTGGCTTTTTAAAATCAATTTTTAAAATTAAACAGTATGCGTATTACACATAATTGTTCGAAATTTTCATACACAAAAAGCCAATACAACCGAATTATGCTACTATGTTTTATTTACATAATTATAAAATTATTATGTTATTTATTTTAAATTTATTAATCTTTAAAGAATTATAAGATAAATTTGAACATTAGTAGCTTCTTCTATTTATAGAATTATAATTTTAAGATTATAATTTATATATTAAATTATAATAGTAATTTTATCATTAAATTAAAAATAAATTTTAATTTTATATGTTTTCATATAATAATATTTTTAGTGTATAGACTTCTTAAGCTAGCTTTAAATTTGAGCCAAACCCAACTAAGGCTCAAGCAAATGTTGCATTGCAAAATATTAATAACATTAAAAATATGGTTACTTCTAAGTTTAAAGAGAAAATGTTGTGTGAGAAAGATCTAGAGGCTAAAAGAAAGTTAAGATATTAGAAGGAGATCATCAACCCTACTCTAGAAGATCAAAAATACCTCTCTGCTTTAACTACTTTAAAGAAAAAAATTAATATATCCAAGATAAGAATGAACTCTCATGAGCTCTATAGTGAAACACATCATTGAGAAGTTCTTAAAACACCATGGGAGTAAAGGATCTATCATCTCTGTGAGAATATGAACATTGGAGATAAAAATTACTTCCTCTTAGAGTGCCCTGCGTACACTCAAATTAGATCTCAGTTTCATAATCTTTGTTGCGATACTGACTTTCCTAGTCTTTTTACATGTCAAAATTATAATGAGCTCATGATGCTTCTCTCCAAGCTCTTTGAGCGTAGGAATACAACTTTAAAACAAACTAAATAATTATTTTTCTTTAGGTCCGATAAACCAAAGTTTGGTCTCAGTGGACATTAACCATCATCATCATCATCATAAAATATATTATCATATTGTAAGTGATGTATACTATTAATTAATAATTTATAAAAGAGAAGGAATAACTTATTTTATTTACATAATTATAAAATTATTATATTATTTATTTTAAATTTATTAATCTTAAAGAAATTATAAAAAAAAAATGAACATCTCTCGCTTCTATTTACAAATAGAATTATAATTTTAAGATTATAATTTATATATTAAATTATAATCTTAATTTTATCATTAAATTAAAAATAAATTGTAATTTTATGTGTTTTTATACCATAAATATTTTCAATCTATAAAATATATTAATCTATAAAATATATTAATATTAAAAAGTTAAGACATGAGGACAGACATATTAACATAAACTTAACAAGATATATAAGCATGATTAATATCTTTATGAAATAAACACATTTTCCTTTTTATACTTGTAGGCATAATTTTTATATTCAATTTACGTGTTTGATAGAAATTTTACAAATGTCCATGAATTACATGAATTCCATATTTAGTGATTCATTGTTTTATTTATTATATTATATAGTGACTATTATGATGATATTATGGATGGAGCTTGTTAGTTATGTATATTATTTTAATATTATTAATTAATAACTTATAAAAGAGAGAAATAACTTATTTTATTTATATAATTATAAAATTATTAGATTTTTTATTTTAAATTTATTAATCAATAAAAAATATAAGAAAAATATGAACATGCATGGTTTTTTTAAAACTATAATTTTAAGATTATAATATCTTTATGAAATAAATACATTTGCCTTTGTATAGTTATAAATGTAATTTATATATTAACTATAATGATGATATTGTTGATGGAACTTGAGAGTTATGCATATTATTTCAATACCATTAATTAACAAGTGGAAATAGCAACATAGTTGCTAAGTACCTGCCTCTTAAGAAAAGTTTCAAGAAAATAGTAATAGGTTGAATATAAAAAAAAAGGTAACAATAGATGTAGCAAAAAGATGTTCTATGAAACCACCACCAATGTTAGATGGATGACTTCATACTCTTTAAACTAATTTGAGTTTTTACATATACTTCAATTGGAGGCCTAATAAAACAACCATTGAGTTTGCACAAAATTATATAATTTAAAAGTTGGGTTAGTGAGCATAAATATGTGTTGCACTACAAGTAGTCAATAAAAGTTATGGATCCCATTGAAAAAATACACTTCCCCAAATTCCAGAGAGCTTAAGGTTAAAAACATGTCACAAACAAAATTTATTAACAAACATATCAAAAGACATAAAATTTGGATTAAATAGCTTAACTAATTCTTCTAATGCTATTTTATAGCTTAGCTTGTTTATTAGATGTAATAAACAGAATGCCATTTTGATAATGCAAAGTTAGTTGTTTCACAATGAAGAAAATTATTATGATGAAATATAATATGTATGTGTCAATTAAGTGTAGATGGTTGTTTGGTTTGAATGAGAAAATGATCAAAAACCTTTAAAATTAGAAAATTATTGAGAATACTTATATTAAAACTAGGTCCTTTGTAGGCACTCGGAATGAGAAAATAATTATAAAAGTTTTCATTTGGCCATAGGTACTTTAAAAATGATCTTATAAAAGATCCAAAAAACACATGATTTAAAGAGTTCCTCAATTTTAGTAAACATTTAAAAATATATTTTTTAAGAAACCAAGCTTCATGTAAAAAATGAAAAATATTACAAATTGCAATTTGAAATATTTTAAGAGAAATTTCTTGTAAAATTTATGACAATAAAATAACTTTTTGTATCTATTTAGAATTTCTAAATAAAATTAATTTCAATATTTGATGTTTTTTTTTACTATATCACACACTTAGCAATGGTATTTAAACTTGACTCAATGTAATTGTTTAAATTTTAATTGAAAATGAATTAAACCAAGTCACATATTGAAGGATAACATGTTTGTTAGCTTAAATAGTGTTGTATTGGATATTGATGTAAAGGTTCTTACAATCTTTGACCTATATTATGAAAGAAGTTTTATTATAAAAAAATGAAAGCTTATGTATATTAAGTATGGGTGGTTGCTTTATTTCTTTTTAAAATCTTTGCAATTGAAATTTAAAAAATTATACTAAGCCAAGATTAAATACATTGTATAAATGTGATATAGTAATAAAATAATAAAATATTTTATTATTATTTTGTTTTTTTTAATATATAATTCTTGTATTAGTGAGAAATTATTAAATATTTAAAAATTATATATATATATATATATATATATTATATATATATAAAATAAGATGTTATTTAAAATTTGTATGCAAAATTTACATTTAAAATTTGTTTGCACAAAGTACATGAAAATTGTTTGCATATGTAAATGCAAAATATTTATTAGAGACACCATTTCCACTCATATTCTTAGGTGATTATGTGTATAAATAAATTAAACATTTACTTATTTAATTAGATAAAGAAAAATTAATAAATATAGCTTGGGTGTGTGCCAGCTGTAGTCAACAAATATGTTAGTCTCTTAATAATTAGCTAAATTAATTTATATAATCAAACATGATATGAATGCTGAATGCTTGATAAATTCTTTTTTAAATAAATCTATACTAATTTGTATAAACAAACATGATTTAGGAAAATTTAATTTTAGTAAGTATATGACACAGCAAACAAATCCAAAGGACATAGTTCCAAATCATCTGTAAGATTTTTCAATGTTTTGCTTTGAATCTTTGGATCTATGGATGTGGAGGAACCATGTTCTTTGAACTTTTATCCTATATCCCTGAAATATACTTTACACGTGCCATTGTCCATGTGATGAAAATCCTTTACGAAATATATTTACTGGAATAGATTTCTCGTTTGAAAAAAAAATCATTTAACTTGAAACTTGATGTGATTGTAAAGCCAGTAATGGCAATGGATCAGATTTCCAGTTTGAAAAAAAATCATTCAAGTTGAAACTTGATGTGATTGTAAAACCAGTAATGGGAATGGATCTTAGGCTGTATGGAAGAAAAAATTCTGAGAATTGGCACAGTAAAATCCCAGCTGGACTGCCGAGAATTGGCGCAGTAAAATCCCAGCGGGACTACCGAACAAAGTAGGCGATCGGCGTTAATGTTTGTTGCCACAGAATCTTGCAAGTCACGACAATGGAATGAGGGCTGCAGGGGAAGGATTTACGCACTCTTAGGGTTGATAATGTAATTCGGTGCCCTACCAAGCATGTTGTTGCGTTCAGACCACTGTTCCAGCAGTTATTTGGACTTTGCGGCAGAGCTTTACGGCCTTAAATACCGTTTCCCTAGCTTAGACCGTAAAAGCTTGCCGTTTCGGTAAAGCTTATGCATTGCGGGAAATTTATAATGTTTATATGGAGCAAGTGCATTGCGGGAAAATTTGAAGCCATGGACCTGAAAATGTTACATTAAGTGTCACTGCATTTTGTATTCTTTTGCTTCGCTTTGCTAGGGTTTGCAGGGAGGATTTTCTTTTTTTCTTTCTTTTTTCAAAGAAATTGAACTCTAAAATATTAGAAAGATAGGCTAGAAAAAGCAGAATCGTAGTGTTGAGAAGATTGAGGAAGGGATTTAAGGCAGAGCAAGTCCAGTCCTGTTATCTTCGTGCTCGAAGGCAAACATTTTCCACTCGAGCTACCAAATCCCTTCCACAATCTTCTCAACGCTACAATTCCGCCTGATTCTTTCGAATTTTTTAGAGTTTAATTTGACCTAGAAACTCTATACTAGATTCGAAATCTAACAGAGCTGCAAAATCTATGGCTGACGAGTTACAATTTCTTCGGAGAAATTCCGGAAACGTTAAGACAATCTTGTCGAGCTAACAAACTTCGATTTATCTTTGAACCGGTTCTCTGGTTCTATTCTTGCGAGCATCACGAAGCCGGAAATTTTTTTACAAATTGGGCTTTACCTGAACCATTCGTTCGTTGGCCATGGGTGAGCTAAAAGCATTAAAGAGGTTCGACGCTTCAACGGTTCGATTCCCGCCGGACTGGGGAGCTTGAATCTGGACTCCCAGAATCTCTATCAAAACAATCTGGTCCGCGAAATACCATAAGGCTTGGGCTCGTTTACCAGCCTGAGGAGTTAAAGCTCTTCTCTAATAGATTCGCCAGTACTTAGTGGTGCTTGCTCTTCCTATGCTTGTTTTCCCATGAAATCGAACTCTGCACTATTTGTTTCAATCGAACTTTGCACTAATTGCTTCACTCTGAACTTGATATTGATGTTGCTGTTTCCATGAATATTTGTGTCAGATTCAATTAACATTAAATTATAAAGAGTTGGAAATTTAATTAATAATTAATTGACCCACACTTGTATTTATTTAAATTATAAAGAGTTGGAAATTTAATTAATAATTAATTGACCCACATTTGTATTTATTTTGATGTTATAGTTGTCACTTGTCATCTGAAAACTAGATATCAAATTCTAAAGCTGACATCATTTGTGATTGGCCAATTACAACACAAATAAATACATTTTTATTATAATTAAAAATTATAATTTATAAAAGTATAAAGTTAAACATTATAAACAACATTTATGTACTTTTGAACTAATAGGTGAGTCAACCCAAGTTGACTTGCAACAGGTATAATAACTTATAAAGAGAGGTTTTTGTTTTTTAAAATGTTAACTTATTGATTATGATTTACGGTGGCCATTCCAAAGCTACAAGACATGCTATTGAGGACTTCTCTGATCTAATTGAAAATGAGGTGGTGTTCCAGAACATGCCAAAAGAAGAAAAGTTGTGGACGAACATCAGTACCTAAAGACTAAGGCCGCTCAGGAGTATGCTCCCATTGCTGCTAATTTGTAGGAAAGAAATTCACATCATGTTACGAGGAAAAGATAATAACATTAATATAATTTATATTATATGCCTAAATTTATGGGTATAATGATTATGATTTAAGTAAATAAATTAATTCAATTCAATTTAAATGTATATATAAATGAATAATATATATTATGAATCATTAAAATAATTTTTTTATTCTTTAATTAACTATATATCAAATATTAAATGTAAAATTTTTATAAACATTATTTTTTTTAATCTTTATATGGCGATACTTTTATCTTAATTTAAAAAAGTTGTTAGTTTTAATTTATTGATTTTAATATTACTTAATAAATGTAAAAAAAATGTGATGTAGCATATTTATGAGAAATAATCATAAAATTTAGATATACAAGTAAATTCATATATGCTTTAACATATTAATTTTTACATTATAAAACTTACTTCTCCATAGTAATTCTACATAAGGTTTAAAATGAAAAAAAATCATTAATAATCAATGTATATGGCTATGTTCCAAGCTAAAAGTTGTTTCTTGAAATCAAAGACTCATTTAAGAGTTGAAAGAACAAGTCCAATATTAAGCATGAATTGAAAATTATTCAAATGCTAAGGCTTCTGGTGATCACAATCTAGAAATTACCAAACAATAGTTATCTATAATGATGGCCAAAGATGGTCACTCTTTGATAACTATTCATTAACAACTATTCACTAAAACCAACCATGGTTAATGAAATTCAACCATATTTTCTCATGGCCAACTAAAGTCAAACATGTTTCATTAACGCTAACCATTGTTCAATAAAGTCAACCATATTTAACTATGGTGAAACTAAAGTCAACCATGGTTAACTTAAGTCATTCCTCCATGGTACATCCCTTAATAGTTTGTCCTGTTGTGACATTAATCCAGGCTTATGTCGGATTGTCACACATTCCTCCATGGTGCATTGATTAATGTTTTGTCACTTTGTGACATTCATAAAGGATAATGTTGAAATGTGACATTCCTTAAAATGGTAAATTCTTGCATTGCAACATTTATCGATGCTTATGAACCAAATTTTTTCCATGGTTCGCTACAATGCTCGGTATATCACGACACAACCAAAGATGTGACACATGAATAATATGACATTTGACATTCATGTCACTTTTTGATGTTTATTAAGAGTTACATTGAATTGTGATGTCCATCAAGGGTTATGTCACATTGTGACATTGGTGAAAGATTATGTCGCATTGTGATAATGCCCAAGATGTGACACATTAATAATGTGACATTTGATGTTTAGAAAATTTCATGTCGCATTGTGAACTAAAATGAAACATGCCTTGATTATGGTCAATCTAAAGTCAAACATGTTTGAACAAATTTTTCGATGATTCGCTATAGTATATGGTATATGACGACACAAATCCAAGATGTGACACATGAATAATGTGACATTTGATGTTCATCAAGGTTTTTGTCGTATTGTGATGTTTATCAAGGGTTATGTTGCATTGCAGTATTCATCAAGGGTTATGTTGCATTGTGATCTTTATCAATGGTTATGTTGCATTGCAACGTACGTCAAGGGTGATGTCACACTAAAAGGGTTATGTGGAATTACGATAATATCCAAGATGTGTCATGTTAATAATGTGACATTCAATGTTCATAAAATTTCATGTTGCATTTTGAACTATGTCCATGTGCTTCACTAAAGTAAACCATGGCTAACTATTGTTAACTAAATTAAAGCATAGTTAACCAAGGTTAACCATGGTTAACTATAGTCAACCATGATTAAATAAAGTTAACCATGGTTAACTAAATTCAAACATGAATTGCTAAAGTTAAACATGGTTGACCAAAGTCAACCATGTTTTGCTACAATGTTAGATATATGATGACACATCCAAAGATCCAACACATGAATAATTTCACATTTGACCTTCATCAAGAGTTGTGTCACATTATGATGTTTATCAATGGTTAAGTTTTATTGTGATGTTTAGCAAGGGTTATGCAACATTGCGACAAAAGCCAAGATGTAACACATTAATAATGCAACATTCAATGTTCAGAAAATTTCATGTTGCATTGTGAAAATTTCATGTTCAGAAAATTAACCATCATTCAATAAAGTCAACCATATTTAACTATGGTTAAACTAAAGTCACCCATGGTTAAACAAAGTCAAACATGGTTGGATAAAGTGAACCATGGTCAAATAATAGTAAACCATGTCATTTCCCCATGGTACATTCCTTAATAGTTTTGTTGCGTTGTGGCATTCATCTAAGCTTATGCTGGATTGCGATATTCCTCCATGGTACATTGCTTAATGGTTTCGTCACATTATGAGATTCATAAAGGATTATGTTGGATTGCGACATTCCTCCATTGTACATTCCTCAATAGTAATTTTTTGCATTACAACATTCATCGAGGCTTACGAACCAAGGTTAGCCATGGTTCGATACAATGTTCTATATATGTTGACACAACCAAATATGTGACGCATGAATAATGCAGGGATAATTTTAGGGGCGAATTTTAGCCTAGTGGGCTATTTTTCCATGTTTTTCTCCCAAAAAAGATTCGCCATTTTGCATTTTTTGAAGCCCTGTTTCGTCCAATTTTGATGGGGTAAAAATGTTTCACCCTAAAAATCGCTAAATTATTATATAAACGATATAAAATCCTTGGAAATTAAAATATTTTTTCAAAAATATCTTCAATCATTTTATATTTGGCATTTTAAGAATTGGTAATATTCGCCAACATTTATACATTTTTAAAAAGTATGGTTCCTTAAAATCATCCCTGGAATAATGTGACATTTGACATTCATTAAGGGTTGTGTTGCATTGTAATGTTTATTAAGAGTTACGTTGCATTGGATGTTCATCAAGGGTTATGTCACATTGTCACATTGGTAAAGAGTTATGCCACATTGTGACAATGCCCAAAATGTTACACATTAATAATGTGGCATTTCATGATTCACCAAAATTCACATTTTGACATTGGTGAAGGGTTATGCTACATTGGGAAAAATGACAAAGATGTGACACATTAATAATGTGTCATTCGATGTTCATAAAATTTCATGTTGCATTGTGAACTATGGACACGCTGTTCAATAAAGTTAATCATGGTTAACTATGGTCAAACTAAAATTAATAATGGTTAACCAAAGTCAATAATGGTTAACTAAATTCAATCATGTCTCGTTAAAGCCAACCATGTTTGACTATGCTCAAAATAAATTCAAACATGGTTGACTAAAGTCATCCATGGTTCCTTACAGTGTTCGGTATATGTCGACACAACTAAAGATGTGACACAATAATAATGGTTCACTACATTTTTTGGCATATGTCAAAACAACCAATAATGTGGCACTTTAATAACTTGTGACACTCGACATTCATCAAGGGTTATGTCACATTGCGACATTAGTCAAGGGTTATTTCACATTTCAACATTGGTCAAACTAAATTCAAACATGGTTAACCAAAGTCAGACAAGATTCGCTACAGTGCCTTGTATATGATAATGCAATCAAAGATGTGACACATTAATAATGTGACATTCAACATTCATCAAGGTTTATGTTGAGCTGTGATGTTTATTAAGGGTTATGTTGCATTGCGACGTTCATCAAGGGTTATGTAACATTACGACATTCAACCATGGTTTTCTATAGTGTTCCGTTATTGCTGACACAACCCAAAATGTGACACATTAATCAGGTGACATTTGGTGTTAATCCATGGTTTTGTCGCATTGTGATGTTTATCAAGGGTTATGTTGCATTGCAATGTTTGTCAAGGATTATTCACATTGTGACATTGGTCAAGGGTTATGTTGTATTGCGACATTGGTGAAACTAAAGTCAAATATTTTTTACCAAAGTCAGTCATGGTTTTCTACAGTGTTCGGTATATGTCGACATAACCAAATATGTGACACATTAATAATGGTTCGCTACATTATCTAGTATATGTTGACATAACCAAAGATGTGACACCTTAATAATGTGACATTCAAAGTTCATCAAGGGTTATGTCTCATTGTGATGTTTATCAAGGGTTACATTGCATTATGACATTAATCAAGGGTTATGTCTCATTATGATGTTTATCAAGGGTTACATTGCATTATGACATTAATCAAGGGTTATGTCACAATGCAACATAACCCTTAATGAACGTCAAATGTTACATTATTAATGTGTCACATTTTGGGTTGTGTCGGCATAGAATAGACACTATAGCGAACCATGTGTCACAATAAAAAATGTGACACATTAATAATGTGACATTTGACATTCATTAAGGTTTATGTCGAGCTGTGATGTTTATTAAGGGCTATGTTGCATTGCGATGTTCATCAAGGGTTATGTAACATTATGACATTCAACCATGGTTTTATACAGTGTTCGGTTAATGCTAGAACAACCCAAAATGTGAGACATTAATCACGTGACATTTGGCGTTATCCAATATTTGTCGCATTGTAATGTTTATCAAGGGTTATGTTGCATTGTGATGTTCATCAAGGATTATATCACATTTTGACATTGGTCAAGGGTTATGTCGCAGTGTGATATTGGTCAAACTAAAGTCAAATATGGTTGACCAAAGTCATTCATGGTTTGCAATAGTGTTCGGTATATGACGACATAACCAAATATGTGACACATTAATAATCATGGCATTCGACGTTCATTAAGGGTTGTGGGCTAGTGTAAGCTAATACTAGTCACTTATGGCGCGTTCGTTGCAATGGACTTCTGGAAAAATAGAAATCTAAACGTCAAAAATCAATATTAAAGGTACCTACACAACTTTTTGGAATATGGCGTAAGAATATGAAACATGGACAATCAGATTACCTTCCAAAATATATAACTTTTATTTATGGAAACTAAGTATAAATCCCCCAAAACGAGGTTCTTCTAAGGTTGGTATGTTATTTTTTTCCCAAAAAATAATGAATATGTTTGCGTTGGTCCATTAATTTGATATGC